>CAJUYG010000701.1:0-24794 GCA_910591675.1 Galerucella calmariensis | reverse complement strand
CTAAGAAGCAATAACTACTTCCCGGCTATAGGCACCGACGAATATTGAATTACATTTCAAAGTCAAACTGGGTTGGTATATTCACAATATTTTTAACACCAACCATTCTGGTTTACAATTATAAGGGACAACATAGATTGTAGACCGATTTCGGCGTATTTGCGCCTCATCAGTAGAAGGTATATGTCCTCCGTCCGCGAGCTCAAAGCCTAATCACGGACTGAAGAAGACACTAAAGTCACAATCAATACATGCCTTCCAGTAACGAAGATGTAAAAGTTGTGACAGTAGCGACATCTTCACCTTCAACCGCAAAACAAAATTCGAAAAATCCGACAACAAGACAGTTGGTCTCGAAACAATAGTCACAGTTACAGCTTCCTGTAACATTGTTATAATTATTGTGCGATATCTATTATACTTAAGGTTTTCTCAAAAAGTTTTTTTGCACGGTTAAACAAACTCTCTTGTTCAAATGATTATGAAATAAATTGATTCCAATGTAAAGCTCAAGCTAATAATTCATATCCCGGAAAACGTTCCGTGGTAAAAACTTTGATTAATATTTACTGGGAACAAATGGAAGCACTAGACAGCAGCAAATACTCTACTATTACCATATAAAAATGTTTGATCTACTAAATAATGAATTCTCTGCTTTTTATAACTCAAAAGTTTTATATCAGCAGCTCTCAACTTGTTTTCCAATAACAAGTCAAGTTTTTGAAGGAGTCACTAACTTTTAGGGTTAATATTAATTCGATATTTTGTTGCTTCACGAAATTGAATATTAGACCGGGAGATCGAGTCGAGCCATTCACGAAAATCACAGTTACAAATAGCCGCCATACTGCCGCAAAGGTGAACTTTTTTTCGTTAAACGATTTGCACTAAGTATACCCTAAAACTTTTTCAACAGTTCACTGTATGATTAAAGATAAAAGTCTAATAATGCTATAAATGTGGTATTCACAACGATTTGTGCCAGTATGCACTAACTTTTCCGCCATATCCCGGTGTATATGGTGAATATTATATTTTCCCTTCTACAGATCTTCGCAATGTCTTGCAATTTATTTGAACTTTACTTTGAACAGAAAACATGAACAGTTATTCACATTGGAGTCCACTTTGCTGCTTGTGGAGTATTAAGAGAATCACACTAAAGTTTGATACTAGAACTAGATACTAGAATTTTACATCAGATTTAGATTTGATGAGGTGGCTAATCGGCCTGCGATCTTTTCAGATTCACTGTTGTCCTCTCAATTAAGAATACATCCTCCAGCTTGAAACTCTTTAAAAAGCCAATCAGCTTCGAGATTTCTTACCAATGGCTTTTCACCACCTAGTATTTGTTTCGCAGTGTTCTCCTCTAGGTGACAGAATCTCCACATGGCATCGCATGAGCCCAATAGGCGTTAAGTTTCTGTTAAACTCACAGTGCCCTCCCAACATACTTACTATACGACTTTGACGGTTTTCCTATCTTTGCTCATTGTGTATGTTGACGAATGTACTCTAATGAACTGGTGAGATTATCCACAATTCTAAAGATTTTTATGCCATCCACTTCTTGTAGCCTTATTTATTAATAATTGAATAGATGAGGCTTTTACTTGATGTAGATCCATAGTAAATTATGAAATCAAACAATTTTATTTTGTTAAATCTACATTATATTTAAACTTGAAGTGACGCGTTTCGCTAACACAGTAGCTTTTTCAAACGAATGGAGGTATAATGAGAAATTTTCAATTTATACAGTGCATTAATACTAAATTATACGGATATTTAACAATAAAATTATAATCTATTTACAAGGAAATGAAATGAATTTGTCTAAAGATGGGATTAACTAAAGTATTTAACAAGTTTACCTGGAAACTCATTCACAACAATCCTACAGGAACTTTTCTAGGTAAAAAAGTTCAATAGGGAAGAATTGTTAATATCAAGTTGGTCGTTAAGAAGATTATCTGAATATTTGTTTTTACTTATCTCTAGTGCTTCTAAAAGATTTAATTTGAAGGATTTAGGTTCTATATGCAAAATTCCAAAATTTGAATCGAAAGAGTGTTGGTGATTGTTGTGAATGAGTTTCCAGGTAAACTTGTAAAATACTTTAGTTAATCCCATATTTAGACAAATTCATTTCATTTCCTTGTAAATAGATTATAATTTTATTGTTAAATATCCGTATAATTTAGTATTAATGCACTGTATAAATTGAAAATTTCTCATTATACCTCCATTCGTTTGAAAAAGCTACTGTGTTAGCGAAACGCGTCACTTTAAGTTTAAATATAATGTAGATTTAACAAAATAAAATTGTTTGATTTCAAAATTTATTCATTAATGACTGACTACTAGCTTAGAGTTGACCTCTATAGAATCGTGTGCTCCAGTGAAGCTTGGCTGTGTTTCACTTTCTTCTACGCAATAGTAAATCGCCATCACTTCCTCCTGGAAGGACCTTAGATAGCCTTATTGGAGTAGAGATCCTTTGTTTTAGCCAAAGCCAATCACTTAGCACAGATTTTGTGCTATTGTGTTCAATATTGGGGGATTTCGCGACTACCTGTCAGTGCTGTCATACTATTCACTCGATGTTATTATATTTATTATATTAATATAAAACAAGCGTATATTCGTGAAATAGGGTGAAGACTGTAGGTTTAATTGTGGAAATCTGTTAGATTCATTCCTGAGTTAACATACTATTTTTTGATTTGCGATAAGTACCTATACGAAGAGAAAATATTGTAATTGTTCCTGAAAATTTTGAGAAAGACTGCATTATCATTAGGTGCATTATAAATCAGTTTCCTATGATAAAAAATATAAGACAACAAAAACATAAACCATCAGTCTTTGCACAGTCTATAGCTTGAAATGCAACCTGATACTTCAGTATTGGAAGTATATCATGTATTCGGATACTTTTTGGGTTTCTTCAGTTATTCAAATATGGAAAATTATAAAACTTCAATATTATCCAAAATATATATAGTTTTGTTGATAGTCTGTTCAGTTGGGCTCAATATTTTCTCAATGATGAATAGGTATTTTGGATTTTGGAAAAGGTGTACAGTTGTTTATACAATCATAGATGGTATTCAGTGCTTCTTGGAGGAAGTATTCACCCTATTTATGTTGGTCAATGCTTTTAAGACTAGCAAATACTGGAATATTTTATTTAAAGCAATGAAAAATATTGATCAAGTCACAGGGATAAATGTTATTTTGAATACTAAACGGTATTTTATTAAAGCATCTCTTCCATTTCTGTATCTGATAATTATTGAATTTTTGGCAATATCCGTGTGGCTAGAAACAAGCACGCCGTCTGAGGAATACGGTTATATTATGTATAGAGTAATGAACTTTTACAAATTGTATATGGTAAACTGTATATATTGCACCCTGCAAATACTGTACAGAAGATTTGACTGGATTACGAGGTTGCTTATCAGTTCTCTTGAGAATAGTTTGATAATCAATGGAAACCTCAATAAACTACGATATGCTTATAATGACCTGGAACTTTGTATACAATGCTTCAATAAGATTTTCGGTCGTTTGATTTTGAGTTGTGTATTGTTAGACGTTGTACAAATACTAATGTATTTTCACTTAAGCATCGAATTTTCACGTACTAGCGTCAATAGTATGAGACGAGGAATTATTATATTCACAATCGCCTATTCCGCTCTATACACGGTGAGTAACCGTTCAATTTATTCAAGCAGAACAAAAGAACCAGCATGTATTAACGATAGAAACTTTTCACATCGATCTATTATTTATAAATATTTGTATATGAGTCTCATGTTATATTCATGATTTTCAAAAATTATTAAACATGACACAACCTTCACGACAAAAATTGTTAATAGCAAAAGTATCTCAGGCACAATTTTTGAATAACAAAACCTGAAAAAACTATGAAATTCAAATGTAAAAATGATATATGGAAAAATATTAAGAATAAACTAGAAATAGAAAAAAAATTATTATTCATTGTTCTAAAAGTCCAGTGCTTAAACACACAATTATTTATGTTTTTGTTATTTGTTACAACATTCTCTTACCTTTAGGAATATCACATTTCTTGAGCTGGAGCCTGTAAAAAAAGAGAACGATATTGATTTAATGGTATTTAATTATAGGTACCTAAATGGTAGAGAAAAATATTTAAAATATCTCGAAAAGTATGAACATTCAAGGAATAGATGGAAAAGGATTCCCAAAAAAATCCCCTCTCCCGGATCTGTAACTCCATTATTTATAATTTTAATGAGACTATAAGACATGTGGCATTTTTGGTATAAGCAGCACATTGATAGTATATTACCTAACGTGTGCGGAAAGTGACATTTTTCACACGATCACGTGATAATTTCACCAAATAATGTGTAATCAACATTGACATATTAATACACAAAATGTTACAATTAAAGTCAACATAATTGATTTCAAAATTAGCAATAACTATCAATAGTGACAAAAATTCATGTAGTTTAACTATAGAATATAGGTAGGTTATCACAATTATTAATTGGTTGGATAATTATAGAAATTGAAATTATGATTGTTCATCATACTTCATACATACTTATCATGAATACCTTTCAAGACGATTACATTTTCCTACTATTATAACAGGTGATTTGGTTTAGTTGGTACAACATCGGACTTCTGACGAAGAGTACGCGGGCTCCATCCTCGACCGCGCCCTAAATTTCTTTCAATCAAAAAAATGACAAAAATTTTGTTTTTCAAATGGATCGCTTCAAATTTAGATATTACATAGGTGAATCTAATTAAAAATTATATATTTGACAGCTTGCCAGTGGTCAATCTTAATAAAAATTCATTTGACAGCTTTTTTATCCGTACACGTACGGATAAGTTTTTTTCCGTAAGCGTATGAATGAAGGCCACTTTCCATAGAACTAGAGAGTGCGATATATGTCACTTTCCTATGTGATCGTAGGAAAATACATTTTTTGAGGTAAAAATGGTTTATTCAAAAAGTCATGGTGTATTCTAAACATTTCAAGGTGTTACTTGCCGGTGGAAAACATTCTTCAACCTAATTTTTCAACCAACCAAGGGCGGATCTAGTAAGCTTGTAGGGAAGGGGCCATTCAAAAAAAAGTTGAAAAATAAAAGAAAACAATATTTTTATTAAAAAATAAAATTACATTCAACAACAAAGTACAATAATTTTAAGAACTTAAATAAAGTTGAGATATATTAAATTGAAATTAAAACATAAACTTTCAATGGCAATGTGTATTAACAAAACTTGTATTTTGACAGGTAATTGTTGATCAACAAAATATTCTTGAACTTCCTTCTCTATTGTTAGCTGAAAATAAAAGTTGAGATAATTGCCGTGGAGCCCTTTCTGTATACAAACCAGAAAGATCACGTCACACTATAAAAATAGTATACTATATATAGGTGGTGAAGACTGTTATTATTGACCGAGCGGAATAAGGTGCGAGGTTTATAAAAATGTCTCCAACACCATGGTGTATATATAATTTTTCCCACAACTAGCCAAATTTAAGACAAAATTAAAAATAATTCACAAACGCACCACTAGCGTTTATTCCGTTGTCGGACTAACAAGTACACCGTCAGTTTTCGATATATTATGAACATACTCGTTATGTCATCAGTCATTTTTGGTGAAGCGCGAATTTTAAACTGATAGCCTTTTCATTTGATGATTTTAATTACAACTGTCATGTAACGTGTACGATTTGACACTATTTTCAGTGTCATAGTGACGTATATTACCGCACTAGTGCGTTTTTGATTACATTACCGCACTAGTGCGATAATAAGATTCTAGAAACATAGTAATACCAGAATTAAATATAAAAAATAACACTAAAAACTTTCAATTTTCGATAGAAGATTGTCTTCGCTTCAAATCATTTTGATAGATTTTTGTTCATTCAACTTCGAAAATTTGATCACATAACTAAATTATTTCATTTCCACAGCCTTTTTTGTCTTTGTTGCTATGGTCACAAAATATGATACACAGTACCTTATGTTTGCAGTCAATATTATTAAAAATAAAGATTGTCTCCGCTTGAACTAATTTTTATAGATTTTTGTTCATTCAACTTCGAAAATTTGATCACATAACTAATTTATTTTATTTCCACAGCCTTTTTTGTCTTTGTTGCTATGGTCACAAAATATGATACCTTATGTTTGCAGTCAATATTATTAAAAATACGGGTTGATGTAGGGGTCTAGGGTCTAGCATACTTCCAGAGATGATAAAAAAAATTTTTTCACGGAAATGTATTGGTGGATGATAATTTTTAAATTTACCAAAATCAGCCATCCCCACCCCTTCCCTAGGGGGGGATGGGGGGTCGACACCGTGAAAAATTCGTAAAAATGAATTTTTAAATATGGAATCAAATTCTACGTATTTTTTCACGTACAACACTAAAATTTCATCTCGACAACTTTTTTTTTAAAAGTTATGCGGAAAAAATGTTTTAAAAAAATTGATAATTCCATAAATATAAAAATCTTTATTCCGTCTTTACGAATGAAAATAAAAATTTGATATTTGGCATATGTATATTTAACAGAATCACTAAACAAAATAACATAACTATCCATCCCCATCCCCCCCATAGGGGGGGTGTTTTGAATTTGCGGACTTGTAATTTTTTTGGAAAAAATTTAAAACCTCTTGATTTCGAAATACGGGTTTGAACTATTTAGAGTCATATTTTGAGAATAAAAAAAATACTGCGAGTTAAGATTAATGGTGAGTATTGAAACCAAAAAAAATTATATGCAAATATCATACCATAGGGGTAGATGGTGGGGGTGAGTTTGGGAAATATTAGGGTTGGGGTAATTTTGAGTGTGTCATAAAATTCTACACCCTATGTTAAGTATGCATGCCAATTTTCATATTTTTTTCTCCATTATTGCCAAAGATATATATTAAAACGTGTTTTGAATTTGCGGACTTTTTGGAAAAAATTTAAAACCTTTTGATTTTGAAATACGGGTTTGAACCATTTAGAGTCATATTTTGAAAATAAAAAAAAATACTGCGGTGGATACCACATTAAAAAAAACGCGCCGCGGCTTTACCTCTTTATACCAATTTTCCAGAAAAGCAAATAAACTTAGCCCAAAATGAATAGCAAAAGCTAGATCACGCATACGGACAAGCAATGAAAAAAAGTCTTTGAAGATGACAGACACATTTTTAAGATTTTGCAATTTTATTTATTTTGGATAAATTAAGTAAATGGAAAATTGATATATAAGGTGGTGTGGAAATAAGCCCACAAATGAAAAAATGAATGGAAACTTATCCCTGAGTAACCCAACCCTAATATAAATCGTCCCCTTGGGGCAGAACTATTCCATGTCCAAAATTCTCAATTTTCGTTTTTTCTATTTTAGTGTACTTCAAGGGCTGCTCTTTCTAGTGCAGAAATATTTCATGTCCAAGCCGACGGGAAGATCCGAAAAATGCCGATTGTTGAAAAAGACTATGTCCTTACATAGATTTCATCTTGACGCAGAACTAGTTCAACTGCCACAAGGTGCTTTTCGTTGGTTGGCACGAATAAAATCTTGGACATCGACTAGTTCTGTCTTGTTAAGTGCCATTCGCCATTGACTTTTTATGGACATAGAATACTTATGATTTACTTTTGTCAGTACATAGTATCATTTATTGTGGATATAGAATAGTTCTGATTTGCATTTTCTCACGAAAATTTCTAATGTCAGAGTTTTATAATTCACATTGAAAAATGTTTGAGATTAATTTGGATATTAAATTAAACAAGAATAACAAAATACTCTCATGTATTTCATTTTATTCATTAGAACAGACTTATTCCATGTCCAAAAAAAAACACGGAAAAATATTTCATGTTTGGACATGAAATAGGCGACTTTACCTATAAGTATTCTATGTTCTATGTCCAATTTTTCTTTTTATACGCATCTTTGGCAAATATGAACTGAATTGATGAAAAAGAAGAGAAATCAAAGTAATTCATCACAATATTAGGACACAAAATATTTATTAGATTGATTGGAAAACAAAAAAAACCTCTCCTGTAAAATTTAAAATTGGTGACATGGAATAGTTCTGCTCTAAGGGGACGAAATATCTTTGGCAATAATGGAGAAAAAAAATATGAAAATTGGCATACATACTTAACATAGGGTGTAGAATATGACTCTAAATAGTTCAAACCCGTATTTCGAAATCAAGAGGTTTTAATTTTTTTCCAAAAAAATTACAAGTCCGCAAATTCAAAACACGTTTTAATAAATATTTATGGCAATAGTGGAGAAAAAAATATGAAAATTGGCATGCATACTTAACATAGGGTGTAGAATTTTATGACACACTCAAAATTACTCCAACCCTAATATTTCCCAAACTCACCCCCACCCTCTACCCCTATGGTATGATATTTGCATATGATTTTTTTTGGTTTCAATACCCACCATTAATCTTAACTCGCAGTATTTTTTTCATTCCCAAAATATGACTCTAAATAGTTCAAACCCGTATTTCGAAATCAAGAGGTTTTAAATTTTTTCCAAAAAAATTACAAGTCCGCAAATTCAAAACACGTTTTAATAAATATTTATGGCAATAGTGGAGAAAAAAATATGAAAATTGGCATGCATACTTAACATAGGGTGTAGAATTTTATGACACACTCAAAATTACCCCAACCCTAATATTTCCCAAACTCACCCCCACCCTCTACCCCTATGGTATGATATTTGCATATAATTTATTTTATCGCAAATTTTATTCCATCAAATATACATATGCCAAATACCAAATTTTTATTTTCATTCGTAAAGACGGAATAAAGATTTTTATATTTATGAAATAATCGATTTTTTTTAAACATTTTTCCCGCATAACTTTGTTAAAAAAAAAGTTGTTAAAATGAAATTTCAGGGTTGTACGTGAAAAAATACGTAGAAATTGATTCCATATTTAAAAACTCATTTTTAGGAATTTTTGAAGGTGACACCCCCCCATCCCCCCCCTATGGGGGGGATGGGGATGGATAGTTATGTTATTTTGTTTAGTGATTCTGTTAAATATACATATGCCAAATATTAAATTTTTATTTTCATTCGTAAAGAAGGAATAAATATTTTTATATTTATGGAATTATCAATTTTTTTAAAACATTTTTTCCGCATAACTTTTTAAAAAAAAAAGTTGTCGAAATGAAATTTCAGGGTTGTACGTGAAAAAATACGTAGAATTTGATTCCATATTTAAAAATTCATTTTTACGAATTTTTTACGGTGTCGTACCCCCCCATCCCCCCCTAGGGAAGGGGTGGGGATGGCTGATTTTGGTAAATTTAAAAATTATCATCCACCAATACATTTCCGTGAAAAAATCTTTTTTATCATCTCTGGAAGTATGCTAGACCCGAGACCCCTACATCAACCGATAAAATTTTGTACGTAACTTGTGATTACAATTATGTGATTACAAGACTCGGCCTACGGCCTCGTCGTGCAAACTTCACATGCATGCGTTAATAATGTCCATATCCCACTAATTACGTAAATAAATATTATCTTGATAGGTAATCTCAAACAGCAAATATGTTGAAGACAATCTCCTGGGTATACAAAAATATGTGGCACATGTTTTTGTTGAACTACTTTTCCTGAATTCTCAAAATATTTGAATTTGTTCATTATCAACCTAGGTTAATAATAGAAAATTATTAACCACTAATAGAGTAATTCAACTTCTCAGTTGGCAATAATTGTCAACTTCACAGCTAGTACTGGAAAAAAATTATTATAAACAAGGTAACTACTACTACTAAAAGTGCAGGCGAGCCTTGTCCTGGACAAACTCAAGCCAAGGTTCCGGCATTGAGGCCACTGGCGGGCCCATTGTGCCATTCCTGCTACCTAGACATCCATGAAGCCGAGCCCTGCAATAAAGGCCACCACCTTTTTCAATGGATGTCTGCTTGTGTCTCCAGGGGCCATAACAGGGACTCCGAAGATTCGCCTGCGTAGTACAGCCCAGTGTGGACACTCTAAGAGAACATGGACTGACGTTTCGTCAGTCATGCCGCAACCCCTACATAGGGAACTTTCCTCTACTCCTAAGTTGTGGAGGTGTTTCCTCATACAGCAATGCTCTGTTAGGAGTCCTGCTATATTTCCTTAGCCTACTCCTTGGTAGTTCAGTAGCTGCCCTAGTGTGTCCATCCCTTCAGTAGAGGTTTTGATTGTCTAGGACCCTGCAGAGCATTCCAATGAACGAGGTGCTGATTCCTCAGCCACTTCTTCGTCTCTTCGCGTATTTTTTGTTTTCTTAGGCCCAGGGTCAGGCCCGGGCCGCAGAAAGGAGCTGCTGCCCCTTCCGCAGCCAGTGCATCCGCCATCTCGATGCCTTCAAAACCAGAGTGGGCTGGTATCCATTCTAGCCGCCCCACGTTACGCCTTACAAGATTAGCAAGTCGTTCTCGACATTTGTTAGCAAGTCCTGAATTGCTGGTATACCCACTCAGGTCTTTAATTGCTGCCTGACTGTCGGAGTATATGGTTATGCGTCGATCCACATAAGATAGTATATATCTTGGCCTGATATGCAGATACACCATCACCCAATGGTACACAAACTTGTGTTCTTGGGTTCCTGGAGTAAATTCCAGCCCCTGCTCTATCACCGGAGCATGAGCCATCTGTGTACCAGACGGTCCCATTAGACTGTGTATTCCTCTCTTTTTCCCAGGACTCTCTATCCCGGATCATAGCCCTGTATGGGGTAGCGAAGTAGTACTTACGCAGGCATTCATCAGCCGCTCGAACAGGAATATCTTCCAGGAGCCGGAGCTTCTTGACGTGCCTGCACTCTTCCCCTCTTCGCACTTATCCCAGCCGTTTCAAGCGCAGGAAAGCCCTCCCCGCCTCAGCTTCGATCACATGGTGAAAAGGCCGAAGACCAAGGATCACTTCCATCGCAACAATTGGTGTAGTCCTCTTGCAGCCAGTTGCCCCCAAACTGACCACCCTTTGAAGGCGTGTCAGTTGCGATCTAGCCGTGACCAAGGTTACCCTCGGCCACCAGACTAGAGCCGCATATGTGAGCATAGGCAGCATAATCACTCTATAGAACCATATGATCGTTTTGGGGGTCAGTCCCCACCTCGGACCAATGGCTCTCCTACAGGCCCAATACGTGTTTTTCACCTTGCTTCACCAATAGTACCTGTAATTTTTTTTTATTCTGTTATTTAACGTCGGTCTATTTCTGCGACTGAGGCTAATCACCGACGCCGGAAGCAGTCTACCCCTAACCAGAAATTTTGGCGAGCCCACTAGTGTTCCAACCAGTGGTAGCGTTCTTTAGCGAGCCCAACATCCATGGACTCGGGACCTCGGTTTTACGTCTTCTCCGAAAGACGTCATATCTACATTATACCTTATGCTCATTGGTATAATGCCTGCGAGCTGTGATATGCTAGTCCGCTGCAGGCTGTACGGGTCCTATACGATGGCTTTCCCTGGCATGGTCACTCATCCAAGTACTAACCATGTCCGACCTTGCTTGACTGTAATTATCGTATCAAACGCGTTCCAATACAGTGCTGTGTCGTCGCCCAGTTGTGAAAGCAACCGTTGGCACGTGGCAATAAGTCAGCCATGTGCCAATGATAATCGCTAGAGTGTCGGTCTCCTTCAAAGGAAACCAATGAGAATGGAGAGTGGGGACGTGCCAACCACTGGCATCTCGCGGCTTCAGTTGGGGTTCAGGCTGTAGGCCAGTCGGCACGTGCTTTCAAATGGACTGGACTGGTATTAATTCGATAAATCTATATCTGGAACTGTTTTTTGAACATTGTACGACTAAACCCAATGAATGCCAACACAAATGTAGAAGTTTTTACAGTCGCTGGCTTTGCCAATTTGGCTTTGGATCAATAGTGTAATAATATAACTTAAGGATAATTGAGAAATAGTTATTCCGGACCAATGCGCATAGTGTGCTGGCCGTGGAGCAGCCGTGGGAATCATATAATTTCTGACGTGTTTTTAAATTTTTCAATAAGAGTGCCGCCTTCAGAGTTATGTGGGGTGGATTGGATAGTTATAATTGAACTGTTCTATGTGTTAATCCTCAACTAATTTTAGAATAGAATATATATATACATGATATTACAAAATAAAATGTTGCTGATGTGATCAGTTTTGTTTCGAGAGATAATAAATTCATAACTACACAGAATTCTGAGGAAGAGTACTGGATAATAGAGGCACTCTCTTAAATTGAAAACTTCTGATATTCTGAAACTCCCTAAAAAAATTAGTCCAAAGGGACTACTAGCCTCTGAACTTTCCTCAGGAATTGAGTGGAAGGAATGGGGCAGCGAAGATATTCCCGTTCTCAGGAAATTTCACCCCAATATGTCATCGGTAATACTTCTTTTTTTGTGTTTTAACGAATTTGGTTTGCCAACTTTCTTATCTGATCCAGCTGTATATTATTCAGACTGATTTCCGTTTAAATTTGAAAAAAAATAGTAGAATTGCTTCGCAATAATTCTAAGTTAATTGATAAAATATTTTCCCAATTTTCAGATTTCAACTATTTCATTAGTCCTATCATGCGACAAAATAGAGAGAATTGGCAAAAAAATGGTTAGATCATGTTATTTAATGGAGGATGTGTTGGAAAAGAAGCCAATTATGATCGAATTGATATTCTTTGCAGAACAGCTAGAGCAACTAGCTCCAAAATTCTCAGCAGCTGGCTTTTTTCAAATTAATAGAAGGGTGTTGTCAGTATTGTTTTCGTCACTAGTATCGTATTTCGTTATAATTATTCAGTTTAATTCAGCATTCTAATTGATAAATATGTTTGAAGCGCACACTGTTAATTCAGAATTAACAACGCAAATGATAAATAAAATATTTGGAGCAAATTTAGTCCATTTTTTAAAACCAAACCGATCAAAACTTCTGATAAGTCGCATAGGGAGTGTTTCATAATCGAGGTGATATCAATTGATTCAGTTGGGTAGAAGTTTAACGAATACAGAGTACTAAATCCCCATTTTCATGGGTATTTCACCAGATACATGGAATTTGAGATAATTAAACAAGAAATTACCACACTTTCCATTAAAAGTTACATGAGAATGTACCAAATAGTATTTTTCATTAAACTTTGCTACCTCGATAAGAGTCTGTAAACTGTTTGTAGCTTACTGAGCTTTTTTTTGGGCGAGCATTTTTTGATATTGAGTTTGGATGTTATCTCCATCGAATTGCAAAATTTTGTTAAATGATTAATTCAAAGTTTAATTATAAAATAAAAAATAAAATAAAATTCACGTGGTAGGGACAGCTGTAGCGGAGCACCCATGGGATGACCATTTGGTTAATTACCACAAAAGGTTTGTTCGTAGAACAGTCAGAAACAATCGGAGACCGTCAGAGGCATACGCAGTGGCAGTCGGTGATTTAAAAATCCTTTGTTCTTAGAAAGGAATTTGCGGCTTCGAAACAGTTGCCAACTATCAGAATAACTTGCTGACCGGGTTTAAATTTTCAGTTTTAGCATGCGTATTGAGATGCTGTAGAAAGTGACATATTTTCACTATTTTACTAATTTTATGTTATTGTTAAAAAACACGGAAAAAGCTAAACAGTCAGTTCCAAATAAAACGTGAGTAAAATCATTTGTATGTTGTGATACCGGACATTTAAAAAACATTTCTGGTTTCTTATTAGGTTGCCCAAAGAATGACACACACATTACAACATTTTTTAGTCATTCTTTCAGATGTATAACAATAATTCAAGCTCTTCTCCAAGTGATGAAGAACTTTTAGTTCATTTTTATCAAAGACATCACTGTCGTGATGTCAAAATTTTCCAGTCGTTCGTACAACAAAAATTGCCAATCGATTTACAACGAATCACAAACGAAATGTCAGAGTTTGGGAAATTCCCAATCGATTGGAAATTCTTTTCGCGAACAGACCTATTATATCGCAGCTCGGATCATTGCGGCAATAAAGATTCAGGGAAAACCCTTCAAAAAACCTGCATCCATCATGCCGAATAGAAAAGGAAGGGTATTGTGCAATTTTTTCTCAGGTACTTTTTAGTAATTTTATTGACAGTTTAGTGTGTTTTGCACTGCGGTGCACTAAAAATTACGTTTTTTTTTTGTGCTGTGACGCCTCACAGTATGGATCTTCTCTTAGCAACGGTTCGTTTACCTTCCGTGCAGATCTTTTACGTTTTTGGTGTTGCTGTTTCGTCGCATTGTTGGGCGGTGGAAGTTGAGAAGGTAGGAGTATGTCCGAGGCCAAGAAATTATCGTGAAGCTAAAAAATACCTTTATGCTTGTCCTTGTGATTATTATAGGCCGATATGAGATGACGAAGTGTCTCAATTGCCATCGAATGGGTAAAAGGGATTGCATTCATTATAATAACCTACATTGTCTCAAGAATTTTTTGGACTTTCGATATGGGAAGTCAAATGACATTGGAGGTTTGCGAATGTTGTGAGACCTGTTTTCAGAGATTTCAAGGTAGTGGTTTGTTTATTTGGAAATTTTGAGAAATGGTTGTTTTGTGAGTTTTGTTGGTCAAGGGGTAGTTCATTTTTAAGAACGCGTCAAGTAACAGTGTGTATATCAGTGAGCGTTTATTTTGCTACGTGCCTACTTGAAGTAAAACCGGTACTGTTACTGAGAAGTCAAATAATAATAATATTAATAATAATAAATGACTTTATTGCTGTGTTATAAAAATACAATACATGCGAAGGCGACGTTCGCTCTTAGATGATGTTCTCATACGAGAAGCACCAGCTAAGTGACGCTCTTCCTCGCAACCGCAAAACTGAAGATACAATATTCTTTACTTACAATAATTTCTTATATGCTCAAATAACAAAAGTTAAGTAACCTAATTTCGTAAATACTAAAATGAACAAGGCCAGTTTCATCTGATTAGCTTATAATTTCAATGTTATGCTATTATTAAGTAGATACTTCTTAAGATTAAGTTTAAATTGAGAAATGGGTACCGTTTTGTAGACTTCGGGGATCATGTTGTACAGATTAGCAATGTTATATGAGAAGCTAGATCGAAATAACGTGGTTTTATGTTTCGGCATACTAATTTTATTTTTAAATCTCACATTTACATTGTGTACTTTTGATCTCTTTTTAATTTTTTTCGATAGATAATAAGGTGTTTGGGTTAACATAATTTTGTGAAATAGTACTGAACTATGAAGAATGCGTCTATTTTTTATATTCAGCCAGCCAAGATCTACAAGATGCCTGGAGGTTGGATTTCGACGTCTGATGCCGCAAATAAAACGAACACACATATTTTGAATTCGCTGTAATCGATTTTGATCCAGTTGTGTAAGTGCCGGTCCATATATCACATCACAATAGTTAAACTGCGAGAGTACCAGGCTATCACAGAGCATAACTCTGGTCGTTTTATTAAATAATTGTCTGTGAGAAAATAAGAGTCTCAAATTGCAAAATGCTTTCTGAATTATTGATGAAATATGGGAGGAGAATGTTAAGGAGTCATCTAAAACGAGTCCAAGATTTTTTTCACAGTTGGATAAAATTAAACTATCGTTATTAATTTTCAAGTGTATTCTACTTTTTATTCTATTTTTCTCATTTCTACGACCAAATAGCATGACTTTTGATTTTGAAGAATTTACACTTAAGCAGAATTTAGTTGAAATCTCTATTATAGTTTCAAGTTCTTTGTTAATTTTTAAACAAGCGTCTTCAACTTCTGGTTCATTAAAATCCATATACAACTGCCTGTTGTCCGCGTAATAGTGAGCCTTCATACATTTCAGGTAACTTGGAAATTGGGATGTGTATAGGGAAAATAGCAAGGGACCTAAGATGGATCCTTGCGGAACCCCACGTGTGAGGTACATTTTCCTTGACAATGTTTTATTTAGAAATACTCTTTGAGATCTTTGATCTAAGTAGGACTGCAACATTTTTTGCGCTTGTTTATCAAAACACATATAATTACATAATGACAGAAGCAAAGAGTGATTAATTTTATCAAATGCCTTAGAGTAATCTAATAAGATTAAGATGCAAAGTTTGTTGGAGTCGATATAAGAATAAATGTCATCTAAAACTTTGAGGAGTGCAGTAGTGCAGCTATATCCTGGCCGAGACCCAGACTGGTGTTGTTGATGGAGAAAATATTTTCATATTATAATACCGCCAAACTGTGAGTATTTGAAATATATATATTCATATCAAAAATACAATATTAACAAGAGATTTTATTTTATTATTAAACTGCACCAAATTTTATTTTTAACTAATCATATCCACACCCTATATTAAAAGTAGTACTTTCTTGGGCAAACCTCATCTATACACCCGGTGGAAGCAAGATGTTGATAGTAAGCTGCCGATTTTCTGGCTGTTCTTGTTTTTTCTGGACAATCGAATTCTACATCGTATAAACCGTATTTAACTCTGAAACAGAACAGCTTCATTAGCTACAAGTGAAAAGTAATTTTTTCTTATATTTTCAATATAATTCAACATTTTGGTTCCGCTATCGTTATAAAGATCTTTTGAGCCTCATCAAATTCTGGTCCCTTCACACCTCAAAGTAAATGGAGAAGATATTTTGATAATTAATGATAGAAAAATATTTGAATTCTGATTAACTCTATTGAGGAAGAGTCGGCTCATGTTTTTTGTTCAAACGTTTATCAACAATTGAGAAATATTGATCTACTCACGAATATCCACTAAGCCATTCGAATCCATCAATGTAAGCGTAATATGAAAATCCGTACACTCTAGCATCATCTTCTATCACAGCAGCCCTGACGTTGCGAAGAATAGCCTATAAACAACAAAAAATAGAACTTTCCTGAGATCCTCACTTAATTCTGTTGTACTATTTTTATTAGTTAGCTCTATTGACTGACCCTTAATTTTATGGATTTTTGCTTTTACCTTTATCCAATCAATACGGTCGTCATCATTCAAGTCTCTAGAGCAAGTTCCATATCCGCTACTGGTGATGAATATTGACGGGTTGTAGTAGTTTCTCTGTATCCATCTAATCAAGTTTCTTATTCCAATTGTACAGTATTCCTGGAAAACAATATCATGTAAATATCGATTTCATCAAATTGCATAAAAAGCTAATCGTATTACTTAGCTCGGTCCAAATTTCAACTCACCCCTTCCCATGGTATCACTTTGCAACCAATATCGGCTTCATAACACGGCGATGGGTAGTATCCGCTACTAACCATAGTAGTATAGTATGAAGTATCGTAGTTTAGTGCAAAGAAATCATGAGTATCTTTGACAAATTCGATCTCTGAGTGACTAAACAATGGTAATCTGCATTCGTAATCGTGATCGTAATAGTCACCACGAATTCTCTCAATCATTCTAGGTGGATAATCTCCTATATAAATGGGGTGAGCCCACCATCCAAGCTGAAATATAAACAAACATAGATATATCCAAATGAATATATTGATTGAACAGTTAAGTTGACAATGCTTGGAAAGCTATGTAGTTTGAACGTGCTTACTTGGAACTGCAATTTGGTTTCAGCAGCGTATCTATCAGTGTCACAATCAGATAAGGGTTCATACCAGTCGGAGGCCAGAGCAATGGATATTTTTCCTGAAATTGGAAATATTCACAGAGTAATATAATATAATAGTAATGAATTTCTTTGTTAAGCAGACAAAAAAATAATCACGCTAAGACTACATGTGAGAATTATTGTGACTTGCCAATTATGGGTGATATAAGTGTATAGCTGTACCTTTTTGGCAAGATCTATAATTCTCGTCGTAAAGATGGTAAGCGGATGCATGGGCCAATAGAAGATTGCGTCCGCAAACATACTCGTTATTTCCCGGACCATCACTGATACCAGGAGCAAATGTACCATCTCCATATCCTCCTTTGCAGATTCTAGTTGGGTCGTTGAATGTTATCCAGTATTTTACATCATCTCCAAAATTATCAAAAAGTACTCTAGCGTATTCAGTGTACCACTCAGGGAATGAAGAACAGAGGAAGCCTCCTTGATCTTGAAGAGCTTGAGGAAGATCACTGTCGTAAATAGTAACAATTGGTTCGATTTGATTGATTTTGAGAAGGTGAATAAGTCTTTTGTAATGATCGATTCCAGCCAGGTTAACTTGACCACATCCTGAAAAAAATTAGTAGGTACGTACTCTTATCAATAGAATTAGCATGATACATAAGTTTCAATTGATTGAATGAATTTTATGTATTTACCATCGTATATAATACTTGGCCAGGAAATTGAGAATTTGTAATGTCTAGCTGTGAGATTATTAAGAATCTCTACATCTTCTTTCAAGTGGTTATAAGCATCAGCAGATATATCTCCATTCGAACCATCCTCTACTACTCCAGGACATGTGTGGAGCCAACGGTCCCAAATACTTTCAGATTTGAAATCTTGAGTCCAAGCTCCCTCAATGTTATAGGCTCCACTTGAAACCCCGAATGAAAAGCCTTTAGGGAATACATCAGGATCTTCAACAGGTGCCCGAGCAGGAACATCAAAGCGCGGTGGGACATGATAATCAGCATAAGAAATGTAAGTATCATAGGAATAATCAGGGTAGTAGTGGGAGTACGGATAAGTTTCTGGATAGGGGTATCGGTCTGGAATCCAATCTGGATACCATTCTGAAGCATAAGATGCATAATTATCAGAGACATATGAATCTGAAGAGCCGTATTCTTCAGCATATGACAAAGTGGTTACTGGAACTATGAATGTCTCTGGTACTAATTGCGTTTCTGGTACTAGATGGGTCTCTGGTACAAGCTCTGTATGTGGTACTAGTTGTGTCTCTCGTATTATTTTTGTCTCTGGTACCAAATGTGTCTCTCGTCTCACTTGTACCTCTGGAACTAAATGTGTCTCTGGAACCATTTGGGTCTCTGGTACCAAATGTGTCTCAGGTACTAAACGTGTCTCTTTTATATAATGAGTCTCTTGAACTGGACGTCTATATTGAGGTAATGGGTTTATTTCGCAATCTGAGTCTGGTACTGGGTATGCATTCGGATACTGATATAATGGGTTTATTTCATAATCTGATTCTGGTACTGAGTAAGCGTTTGGATACTGATATAATGGGTTTATTCCATAATCTGATTCTGGTACTAGGTATGCATCCGGATACTGATATAATGGGTTAATTCCATAATCTGATTCTGGTACTGGGTATGCATTCGGATACTGATATAATGGGTTTATTTCATAATCTGATTCTGGTACTTGGTATGCATTCGGATACTGATATACTGGGTTTGTTTCACAATCTGATTCGAGCTCTGGCCTTAAATAGGGATAGAGTGAATATTGGTCTACCTGTCCATTATAATCATATTGCCAATCTTCGAAACTGAAACTATAAATGATTCATATTTTTAAATATAATATAACTTGAATCAATATCAATAAATGTTTGAAGATGGTATACGAGGTTAAGTTCGTGCTCGATTTAAAAAATATTTAAAAAATGTACAAATCCATTGTTTCAACCATTACAACGTGGAATCTTTCCACAATTATGGAATTAGTCAATAACAGCAGGAGTATAACATTAATCATACCACTGGTGTTGATCAAACAATGTCTGTTGATTTATGGAATAACCAAACTTAGCTTCGTATTGTGTGCAAGATGGAAAATAAGATTTGAGCTTACCTGGAATGAAGAGCTAATAACGTTACAAATAACTGCAACGTCGATCTCATTGTGACTATTTTCACAAAACACACTTGGAAGGATTTGGAATGTCTCTGGTTTTAAAGCAAATTTTTTCATAGTTATTGCAGAAATTCGTGTTCTAGCGACTAAGTTTGTCACGTAAAAAGATTAATTTTCTAACAATATCTGGTAAACAACGCTTTATGAGAAAATAAGGCTACTTAAATTACCAAAAATGTAGGAGATCAATTCAAAAAAATATATTGTCCAATGTTAAGTTCAACAAATTTTTATCAGAATCATCAACTCTAGTGGTTTTGTGATAAGATGTCGAAACATGAAGAACTAACCAATGTTGTTATAGTGAAAAAACAATTTCTTGGTTTTAACATTTTTTTCGGTACTCCAAATATCGCTGGTATCTTGAGATGGGTTGAAAGAAATAACACCCAGTACCCAAACGCCTAGGCTCAATGGATAAATTATTTGAGCTCAATCCGTCGAGGTTTCTAGTCCTCGATACCTCATCTTATAAGTTTTTTGTGCCTTTAGTTTACCGTCTATGTGAGACTAGTAGACAGTAGGTACCTCTGATGTCTGAATCTAAGCTGGGGCGAGCTAATGGTCTCGGCTAATTTTGTGGAGAACAACAGGAAAGTACCAGTACTCTCAACCTTAATTGGTGAATTAGCTTACAATATATTAAGGTATTTATGTGATCCAGCTTTATCTCATGCGGCATCTTAAAGTTATAATTTTCAAAGCGCATTTTAGTTTTCAAGAAAAGAATTGAGTTTCAACAATTACGACAAATGAACCAAGAAAGTGTTAATCAATGGTATGCAAGAAATAAAAATGAAGCAAGCACTTGCAGAATTAGAGAAACTCTAACAGAAGCTCTAAAAGATAGATTTGTTTCGGGATTAAAATTATTTGGGAGCGGATGATATAGTAGAAAATAATGCTTCGCAGTCGAAGATAATGTGACAGGCTGCTTGCTCCTCTTCCATGCACAACAGACAGATGGGCTCCTCCCTATATATGCCGAATGTAGGCATGTGCTTCCTTGGGGTACAGTGACTGGATAGTAAACCCATCACTATCCTCATCTGGCATGTTGTTGGATACCCGCACTCAAGGTGCCGGTGTAATCAACCCATTCGGTTTCACAGCACATCTTTTTCCATATTACTATGTTTTCGATGGGATTTATTTTACAATAAATGTATCTTTTCCGCAAATCGCTAGGAATGTCAAAATTTCTTGAAGAAAAAGTCAGGACTTCCTTACTGTAAGGAAATGATATTTCCGTACAGTTGTTAGTGTTCTACATAAATTATTGGAAACACATTGCTTATAAGGAATTAATTTATATTTTGAAAACATCAAGTCATTTCTGAATACATTTTTAAGATCAATTTGTTATATTTACAGTAATTTGACAGTTAGTACAATTATTGAACATTGGAGGAACACTCTTAGAACTATGAGAAACATTTTGGACAACATGCAGGGTGGTAGGGTCATTTTGTTGAATATTTTGTACTGTGAAAATTTTATTTGCCACCTCAACCTTATTGTTAAGCGATTCTTCGATTATTCAGCAACGTTTGATGACTTCCATCCGCCATGCCTCTTTAAACTAGTTATGTCGGCATCAGAGTCAACCAATATTGTTGCAGAAGACCGACGAAAGCAGTGACCAGTATATTCTGTCGGATTTACCTAGTTCAAATAAGTAGCAACTATTTTGGGCAATTTTCTAAATTGATGAATTCCTACCACTTGTCTACAACCCTTTCCGCTTTGATATTTAAAGAAAAATCGGTCACTGTTCATATTTTCTGGTCTTAACGAAACATACTTTCGATAAACATTCAAGTAGATCTGATTGATTACAAATGATCTTGGTTTGTTGGTTTTCGAATCAGGTATGCTGATTAAAAGCTTAGATTCTAAGTCTTCTATATCGTGTACAGTCATTCGGACTAACTCATCCATTCTACAGGCACCAGAAATACCAAATATTACAGCCACCTAAAAAATAAATAAAGCTATAATCTAAATAGAAATTAAAACCTTGTAAATTACCTTAATCATTAAATTTTCTTTATCTGGAGCTTCCTGGATAAATTTTTCAATTTCTTCTTTCGTTAAAATCTTAGATTTCTTTGCCCTATAACCTTGAGCTTGCCGTTTCAATAAAGAACGAAGTTTTGAGTATGTAGATATATCTACATTGTGTTTAAGTGCAAGGGTTGACTTCAGCATTGAATAATTGGCCCATAATGTTGAAGATTTCATCTTTAAGCAAAGGTCTAGGAAGTATGCCATTACAACATTTTCTGAGAAAGAACTCGTATTTATACTCAGGCGATAATCCATAAAACGTCTGTATGCATTTTCGTACTTTTCTCTTGATTTATTTGGCAATAATTCTAATGAAGCAGTATTCACTGCCTCAACCAGCTCTGGAGGAGTCCCAGGAATGGAAATTTCATCATCACTTATCATTTTACTTTCGAGAACACCAGCAATTAAATTTATAAGCGTCAAGTTTGACAATTCAACCTCAATACGTTTCCATAGTAACCCAAGTAATTTTATTAGGAATTTCAAAGCACCATTTATTTGGGAATAAAATTATCGCGTTTTTTTTTAAATCAATCAATATCTGTCGAATTTTAAACGATTTGCGGAAAAATAGTATGTTTACCTCGTAGGAAAAGCCACATTCCTGGACTCTGTGTTGCTAAGTCTCGGCTTGCGCCTCGACTTAGCAATCTTCACAGTCGTCCAGGAATGTTAAGCTTTTCCTACCCGGTAAACAATGTACTATTGGTCGACTGTCGTTTATATAAATACAGCATTTCATTACTGAACCTGAAAGCACATTTATGTAATTAATTGAAGAAACCAAACTTTATACTTTAATTATATTTTTTTTAATTTGATAACAATTAACAAACTCAGTACGCGGAACGTGTGCTTTTCTTTAGATGAATTCAACGTTTCATGCATTTATTTGATTTGGAAATTAGCTAGAATTGTTATTATAAAAACAAAAATCGTTGTTCTCAACACCATAGATCAAATATCCCACAAAAATGGAAACTTGAAGTAGTATGACATAAAATAAAATTTTTCCATTTCCAATAATTCATCTTCAATAATGTGTTCGCATGAGAAGGAACACAATTGGAATATAAATTGAGAAGCAGAAGTAGGTTTGCAATGTGGAACATATTTCATATTTTCAACAATTACTGATTAATTTAATGATGGGTGCGGATGACAATATATAAGTCAGAATCAGGTAGCAAGCATATCATTTAATTCTTTAAAATTCAATTTGTGGAAAGTGTCTTCAATCATCGTACCACTGACTCTCATTATAAAGGTATTCATTCGAGATTGATATCAGAATATCACTTTATTTTCTATGTAGTGATTAACTCTAGTGTAGCAAAAAGACTAAAAACATCGTTGAAGAAGGAATTTCTCGTTCCACAATTCACGATAAGATGAACTGTCGTATAAAAGCTCCAGATTTGTCACGGAAATACTTCAATATCCTGATAAACAAAAGCAGCTCTAGATAACATGAATAGAAATATGGGATTCCTCTCAGTTCTGGAGCTGGAGTGGCGGTCTTCAGCAGGAAACCAAGAGTGGAAATCATAGTCAACCTGGGCAGGTACGCTACCGTCTTTCAGGCTGAAGTATACGCCATTGAACTGGCTGCATGAGAGCTGATGAATCAACCCGTTGTAAAAAAGAACATACACATCCTGTCAGATAGCCAAGCTGCTCTTAAAGCACTGAGCTCGAACAGGATAGAATCTAAGATGGTATATAACTGTCTACAATTCCTTGAAATACTAGGCAAAGAAAACAGAGTCATTTTGACCTGTGTGCCGGCGCATCGAGGAGTGGAGGGCAATGAGGAGGCCGACACTCTGGCAAAAAAGGGATCAGAGACTTTATAATATAATATATTATAATATAATATATTATAATATAATATATAATATAATATACTTAAGTATTTGATTTTTCTTGCAACATTGAGAGATTTTTGACAGTGATAGTTTAAGAAAAACAATAAATAATGTGTGATATCACAGTTTCACAAATTTCCAGCCAGTCGATTAATGTAGGGAAAACATGTACAATATTTGCAGTTGAACAATTTTCCACATTGATAACAACAGTATTGTGTTAAATCCTACAGCTTCGGATATTGTATAGGATGAAAATGAAATAAAAAAACTTTTGCAAGTAAAAGTGAAAGCAATTTTTGAAAACTTCTCAGGTGCGTTGGGCGTTGGACCACATTTTTTTAACAAACCTAGGTTCCGTCAGGTGGACCCCTGATATGGTATGTATGGGTATTTGGTGTTATAAGAATCATCATCATTTTCAACTGCAAAGCAAACATTATTTGGATTATGAATACCCAACCTAACCTAACAGTAGACTATTTTTGAATGATGTAACTGTCAGGTCAGCCATACTGTTCTGGATCCTCATTTCATATTCTATTCAGCTGTCAATGTTTACTGATAACTGAACAGAATATGAAATGAGGATCCAGAACAGTATGGCCGACCTGACAGTTACATCATTCAAAAATAGTCTACTGTTAGGTTAGGTTGGGTATTCATAATCCAAATAATGTTTGCTTTGCAGTTTGCTTTGTAGTGATAAGCAACGGATGAAAGCTAGATTTTAATTCACAATTAGTTCTCAAAATGATCTAAAATGCCTTCGTTTAATAGTATTTTTTTTTAAATACGGGTAGGAAGGGATAATCGGTTACTCTTCAGTGGCGGCTCGTGGAGTTTGGCAGTAGGTGGGCAGACAAAAGAGAAGACCAGAAATTACAAACGTTCTAATTATCACCTATTTGTATACTTACAATTTGAAACGATGTCACTAGTTTCGCTA
>CAJUYG010000700.1:126988-143381 GCA_910591675.1 Galerucella calmariensis | reverse complement strand
GTTGAGCTTCCTTCCCCCAATAAATAAATTTACAATTATCCTAAAAATAGATGATTATTAAATAATGTCCTTAACCTATGGTAACATATATTTATAATCTAATGTACGTCCAAAAATTGTTTACGATAACTTAACTGTTTGTCTTGTTTATTTATAATCACTGAATGTTTTTGTTTATGATAACTTAATTGTTTATAAACACGACCGCACTTCGATACCACTTTACATTTTTTTTTAATTCATTTTACAATAAGGATGGATTCTGTTTTTGTGTATTTCTTTTATCACACCTGATTCTAATTTGACTTTACAGTTAACCTCACTCACCTCTGTGACTGTAAATGGACCTATATATTGAGATTCGAATTTGGTTCTATTTTCCCTCTTTACTAAAACTGAATCCCCTATTTTAAAATCAACTGGATTAGCTACCTTACTATTTTGACTTTGTCTACTAAGTTTATATTTGGTTAAATATTTCTCTGCTGTCTGATGAGCTACCTGCAGTTTATATTTTAACTCATTCTGATATTCATCAATATTATAGCATGGCTCAATGTCGTTCGTGAGATTCTCGGGTAAGTAGCACGTCTCCCGAACAATAATTCAAATGGCGTATAACCATGATAAGAGCTTGGAGTCGTATTATAACAATAAGCAAATAATTTGCACCATTCATCCCAGTCATCCTTACTTTCATTTATAAAATGTCTCACATACTCATTAAGCGTTCTATGTAATTTCTCACAACCTCCTATAGATTGATGATGATATGCTGTTGAATAATTATGACTAATATTTAACATTTTGGTTAAAGCATTGAATATTTCATTTTTATATTCTGTGCCTAAATCTGTCCTAATCTGTTTCATCAGACCGTAATTTGGTATGAAATTTTCAAAAATTCCACGAGCTTCTTTGTTTTTAACTGGAATTATTACTGCATATTTCGTTAATTCACATAACATTGTGATGCAATAACGGTTACCATTTTCACTTTGTGGAAAAGGACCGACCGTATCTATATATGTTATATCCCATGGTTTTGCTGCTGTATCCGTTAATACAAATTCTTCTTTGTGATTATTTTTCGCTTTATTGACTTGGCACTTGTGACATTGCTTAATATATTTTCTCACATCTTTTTCCATGTTTTTCCATCTAAAATTCGCTCTTAATTTTTTCAATAGCCTGTTATTTCCTACATGACCTCCAAATAAAGGATCATTATGATAAGTTTCTAAAATCTGTTGCTTTTCTTTTTCTTCTTCCACCATCTTAGGTATATCGCAAATACATATTTGTACGTTTTTTAACGTATTGTTTCCTTTTTCCATAAACTCTTTTATAGTGCACTGTGTAAAAATAATATCATTCATATAAATTTTCATCCTTTTTATTCCATTTTTTACCGCTAGCTTATCAAGCTGAACTAACGTTTGACCTAAATCAAAGTTAATTATATCGGTATTAAATAAGGCTTGGCTAAATTTCATCCTGTTTTTGATCCGTATGTTCATCCTTAACGAAACACGGTTATTTTCAAATTGCAGAATTGGTAATTTATGCGCCTCTAAATTATTCAGTACTTTATATACTGCTGGCTTGCGAATATCTTCCTTTATTTCTGTGGAAACTGTTTTATCTTCTCTTGTAGGCTGAACTTTATTCTGACGAGTTTTTGACCTCGTTATTGCTAAAACGTGAGCATTGTCAATGTACAAGTCTTTTAATTCATTCACGGATATCCTTGAAATGCTGTCCGCATAATTTGAATTTCCTTTCAAATATTGTATTTCGAAGTTGTATTCTTCTAGGTCTAGTCTAATCCTTGTAAGTTTCGAAGTTGGTTCTGTCATCGAAAAAAGATGTGTTAACGGCTTATGATCCGTTTTCACAATAAAATGTGGAGAGCCATATAAATAACACTTAAAATGATTAATTCCCCAATGGATAGCTAACAATTCTTTCATGATTATAGGTTTATTTAATTCGCTTTTCTTAAAACTTCGCGATGCATAAGCTATAGGTAGATCTATACCTTCGTATTCCTGGCTAAGTATTGCAGAACACGCAATATTTGAAGCATCTGTTGTCAATATAAATTTTTTATTGAAATCTGGATATTTCAGAATAGGCGGCTGAATTAATGCCGATTTTAGTATTTGGAATGATTTTTCGCAGTCTTCTGACCACTCGAATTTTACATTTTTCCTAGATAATTTATTGAGAGGTATGCATATTTCAGCGAAATTGGGAATGAAACGTCTGTAATAGTTACAGAATGCTACGAACCTTTTAGATTCTTCTGAATTTTTGGGAACTGGATACTGCTCAATGACTGAATATTTTGCCTTGTCGGGTAGAACCCCTTCACTAGACAAATTGTGTCCTAAATATGTTACTTCTCGTCTGAAGAATTGACATTTTTGTGGATTTAATTTAAGGTTGAATTTCCGACATGTGCTAAACACCCTTTCGAGATTACTTAAATGATGATTTTCTGACATCCCTATTACAACTATATCATCCATATGAAGAAATGCTTTTTCTGGAGTTAATCCTGAAAATGCTATAGACATCATCCTTGAAAAACTATTTGGACTTATATTTAAACCAAATGGTAATCTTGTATACTGAAAGGAACCTTTTTCTGTGCTAAAAGATGTATATTTCCTTGAAGACGGTTCTAAGGGAATTTGATGAAAACCTGACATAAGATCTATGACTGAAAACCATTTCGACCTCCCTAGCTGATCTAAGATCGAATCTATTCTAGGTAATGGAAATTTATCTGTGACTATTTTCTTATTTAATCGCCTGAAATCTATGCAAAGTCTCCAAGATTTTTCTCCATTGATTGCCTTCTTGGGAACAAGTAAAACTGGACTGTTATAATCTGAGATTGAAGATTCAATTATACCTTGATCTAATAACTTTTGGACCTGATCGTTAAGTTCTGAAGATTGAGAATGTGGCGTGCGATAATTTTTAATATATACTGGAGTATCATCCTTTACCAATAGCTTTTGCTCATAAAAATTATTATGCGTTAAAATGTCATTTTTTAAAGCAAAAATATCTGAAAAATTCTCACAAAGATTTATTAGCTTATCCCTAACGTATTCTGGTACCTCTAAATTCAATGTTTTTCTTAATTCTTTCATCCTATTCTTACTTTCATTCGTCACAGCATATACATGAAATAAATTTAAATCCAATATTTTAATGTTATTTGTATTTATCGACTTGCTTTCATAATTTGTATTTAAAATTCTGACATAAGGATTAGTTTTTGATATAATAGATCTTGCTATAAATATTCCTGGTAATAATTCTTGTTGCTCGACAACTTTATCCTGTCTTAAATTTTTGAAACTTTCTACCAACCGATAGACTTCACATCTAGGCGGTATTGCTATAGTATCATATTCAGGATTATCAAAAATTTCTAATGTTACTCTATTCCTGGATTTGCAATCTATGTATAATTTTAATTCTGAATAATCTAAAATACAATTATAATTTCTTATGAAATCCCTACCTAGAATTCCATTCGTAGGTATAGGAAATTCCTCTTTCACTACATGAAAACAATGTCTAAATGCTACACCCTTAATAAAAAGAAAAGTTTCTATTGTACCTAAAGTTTTAATTTCTCCCTGAGATTGTTGAACCTATTGGTAGGTCTATACTCGTTTGAACTACCTTTATATCCCTTGAATCTCCTTTCTCCTTGATTCTCCTGAAATCTCCTATTATTGTCATAGTTACCTTTCCTATGAAAGTTATTTTCTCCATTATGATTAGCATAAGAATTTCTTCGCTGAGGAAAATACCTATTTCCCGACCAAAACTTATTCCTATCTGCCTTATAATGCAGAACACTCTCTGTTGACTGATTGTTTCCCACATTGATGGAAACCAGTTTAGTCATCACCTCTTGTGGTGTCGTAAAATTTCCAGCTGCTATAACGGTTTTTATCCGTTCTGAAGCTGCGTTGTCTAACAAAGATTTTACTGCTGCTTCTGTAGTATACTTTGTTGCTAAGTGTACTGGCATTCCTTCTGCCAAATACGCGGCTTGTAAACTTTCCGTCAGCTTCTCCATTTCGGAAGCATATCCGACGAGATCTTTATTATTTTGCCTCAGTTCACTTAGTTTAGCACTTATCAAACTAGTGCTGTCTCCTCTGAGTCCTTTCTTAAGTGTATCGACTATTTCTCTCAGAGAATTCTCAGTAGTAATCAAAACCCTGGCTTTTCCAGTCAGTCTTGTTTTCACGAATAACACAGCATTTCTCTCATGCTCTGCTGCGTATACTTGAAGTAAGCTAACCGCATCTACAAAAGACTGTAGTTTGCTTGTATCTCCATTAAACTCGTTTGGTAATATCTTACCAGCTAAATTGAAAAAATCATTCATACTTAATGCCATTTTATCTTTGCTTGTTGCTTCTAATACCTCTTTACTAATTAAATTATTACGCGTAATTAATTGAGACGGAATTTTATACCGACAATCTAACACTTGAAATGCTTTCTCTACCTTATCTCTGATTTTGTCAAAATATAAAATGCATGTATTCTGCTGATCCTCGTCTAATTTATACCAATTCTTATTTATTAACTTAGAGAAATTATTAAATGAATCACACAACTTATTTATTATATCTATGTGACTTTCTGAGCTTTTAGGAACCTCCTTTTTTAACACTCGCTTACTATTCTTACGTATATCTTCTAAAATTAAATTCAATCTAATCTCAAATTCTTCCCACGTTACTGCATTTCCATCACTCGAGGACATTTAAAATTAAATGATTCATTCTCAACAATAGGAAAATTAAAAAAAAAAAAAAATATCAAATACTAACGCAACAACAACAAAACAGAATATATCCTTAAAGTTTACAAAAAAAATTCTCACCATCCTAAAGGTTCAGTGTGCTTTGCTGTAGGTTTCTTCTTGTGTTCCTCTTCAGTTGTCTTCTATAGTTCTTATATATGGACCATGCGAATTGTAGCACTAAAACAACCACAATGATATACATGAGAGTCTTCACCTCCAGATCTGCTTCCATTTTCTCTTCCTGGACTATGAAATTGCTGTTGACCACACCATTTTCCTGGACCTCTTGCTTCGTTGACTTACCACCCATTTTCACAGAATTCCAATTGTTTGCAGGATCGCCATGTAATGTGTGTATCCTACTATGGATACTTGGTGCATTAGAAGTGTGGAAGGGCCTCTGACTAGGTGGTGTTGCCGGTCACTTGGTGTGTCATCTCACAGGAATAAAACAACTACTGGAATCATACTAATTAGGATCTTAATTAAAAAGGATTAAGATGGATAGACTACATTTAGAATAAATTAGAATGAATTGAATTGAATCGAATGAATGTTAAAGTACTTTCGTTTAATATATTTATACGACGAGTCAAGTTCACCGTTTGGTAAACATAAACAATTTCTGTTTACATTTACTTCGGACTCTGAACTTGACATCCTACGTGAGACCTTTCTGTTTTTATATATGTAAACGATTCATGCTATATCGACGTTAGCTTCAAGGGAATTTATGTCTTTTAATCATAATAATACCATAATGATAATTTAAATAATTAATAAATAATATTTCGGCCAAAAGGCATCACAACATGTACATTATTCCATACATCAACAATAGTATTAGCAGGGCATACCAAATAATGACTTTTATTGCATTATTACATTATTGTAATCTTCGAGGAACCTTTAATTTTTTCAAAAACAATTAACACAGTTAGGTACTCTTTATATTGTGACATTATTTTGGTTTGTATTATGCTGCTCCTGGTCAAAGAATCGAGCAGCTGGCTAACGAAATGTTAAGCCTCAGTTAAGGTCCAATAGATCTCTTAGGTCTCAGTGGATGTCACCCCAAAATACACACATACAAGGTCCAAATAAGGAAAGTGGCGGGATTACCCAACAATGTTTTGCCCTTATGGGGCACAATTGATATATACAGAGATGAACCTATGTATAGGATGTGCATGAAAGAGGAGAAAACAGTCTCACACATTATTTTCGATTGTGAAGCACGGTCCCATTGGCAATATGAAGGTCTAGAGAGGAGGATTTCTTCAAGAACGACCTAGTGAGAGAACTGATAAGACTAGTCGCTTTATATAAACGGTACAACCAAAAGCACAAAAAGCTCAAAGGCGGAGGAGCAGATGGACCCAATAAACTTTCTCATTGGCAAGGACGTTGGAAAAAAGGTAAATATTATACAATGCAACCTCAAACACAAAAAAGGGGCAGCGGCAACACTAAGTCGCCACCTTGATGTGTTGAAAGGTGCAATAGCTTTGATCCAGGAGCCCTGGATTATAAAGTACCCAATTACTGGTTTCAGTAGCCTAACGGGTCAAATTTTCAGCTTACCAAGCAATCAGCAACCCAGGACAGCTGTTTACGTTCCAAGGAAATACAGAGCCTTTCTGATGGCACAATTCTGCACCTCAAATCTTACTGTGGTTAAAGCGGAATTTCCAGATGGAAAAGGCAAATATACGGTGTACTTTCCTTCAGATGCAGCCACCCTACCACCGACAAAAGAGATGGAGGTACTAGTGGATCACTGCCTCAACCAGGGAGTGGAGCTGATATTGGGGTGCGACTCAAACGCTCACCACTTGAGCTGGGGTAGCAAGGATATCAACGCCCGAGGTAGGTTTCTTTATGAATATATAATCAAGAAAGATCTAACAATCCTAAACAGAGGCACAGAGCCGACATTTATTAAGGCCCGTAGCCAAACATTAATAGATATTACGCTGGCGACAGCCAAAATATCAAACAAAATTCAGCACTGGCAAGTGTGGGATCATATTTCTATGCCAGACCACCGCTGGCTGACCTATACGGTAAGCCAGGATCTCAGGTCCACTGTAAAATCCCGCAACCCGAAAAAGACGGATGTAGCTCTCTACAATTGACTCTTAAAAGGTACTCTGCGGGAAACAGAGGTCCTGACTCCTAGCAATAATAAGGAACTGTAAAGGTACACAGTATATATCCAAAACAAAATAGACATTGCCTATAAGGAATCCTGTCCGATGAGGATGGTTCAGACAGGTGGCACGACCAATACTTGGTGGTGTCCTGAACTGAAACACCTCAGAAAGGCAGCGAGAACGACCTTCAACGAGGCAAAACGAACAAAACTCAGAGAGAGCTGGGGAATATATCAAGCCTACCTCAAAGAGTTCGAAAGTCTGCAGACAAAAGCGAAGAGATGTCTGGAGAGCCTATTGTAAGGCAGTCGATGACTTCCCACAAATTTATAGGCTACAGAAGGCACTCTCAAACGACCACCATAAGAGTATCGGCATCCTGACGGGGGAAAATGGCGACAAAGCCGCCAATCTCCAAAAGAGCGCTTAGATTCTTATGGGAACTCACTTCCCAGGTTTTGTCTTTCCTGGAACGTCAAACTGAACGGAAGTACCAACAACACTCTCACAATACGACTGGCAATCTGCTAGTGCAGTAATTGATGAGGACAAGATGAGGTGGGCCATATCGGACTTTTCCCCCTTCAAGTCACCAGGACCACGGAATAAGTCCAGCCCTACTTCAATGGGGAATGGATATTCTTATGCCTCACCTGGTTGGAATTTCCAGAGCCTCTTCAGCTCTGAGGTATATTCCCAGTAAGTGGAGAGAAGTACGAGTGATATTTATATCCAAACCAGGTAGGATGGACTTCACCTTCAACCTCTGAACAGGTCCTCACTAGACTGAGGAAAATGAACCATGGTCTGTTAACCTTGGAGTGGACTGTTCTACACAATGAAGTTACAGGCCCTGGTCAAACATGTACCTTCGCCATTGACGATGGATCTATGGCCGAGCTGGAGATGGTGGGTTTTAAACCTGACTTGGGCTTTGGGCAGGTTGTTTTCCGCCCTAAAACCAGGTCTTCCTCCCAACAGGCAGCAAAACCAGGTCCCTCGAAAGGATCTGAGAAAATCCACGGCCCGGGACCGAGCGGAAAGCCCCCTGCGGCAGTGAGGAGAACCAAAACTCCTCACAAGCTTAGGGGTAGTGCACCACCGGCACGTAGCCAAGGCACCAGCCAACCAAAAGCTGATGGGAAAGCTTGATTTCCCAAGATGAAGACGGCTAACGTCTCTTCCAGGAAACCGGCAAAAGAGACTGGACTTGGTGTCCCGAAATCGAAGGCCATTATGGACTCGACAAAGGCACCAAAAAAACCAGCTGGCCCGGCGGCTAAAGGTGATCAAACCTCGTCGACAGCACCAAATACAGCCTTATCATTGGCAGGTGCAGATGGTTGCGTCTTAATTGACCCACCGACTGATCCTCCCAATGTTTGAGGAGATATAAGTTTGCCTGCGGCACCCAACACTCTGCCACATTCAATTGTTTACAGGCAAACTTACGGCATGCCAAGGCCGCTTCTTACATCCTTGGCAAAAGGTTCAATGACGAATTAATCGTCCTTGCCTTCCTGCAAGATCATTGGACAGGAAACACAGACCGAGTAACCGGTCTCAGCAATATTCCTGGTGAGGTAATAGCCTGCCCTGGGGTGGAACCTAAAGCATGTCTACTCATCAGGAAAAATATTAGTAATTTCTTGCTTGCAGGATTTTGCACTCCAGATGTAGTAGCCATCCAGATGTACTTACCGGAGAAGAATGGCATGACAAACATAGTCGCCTGCTCTGCATACTTCCCAAGAGACATGAATACTGTACCCCCTCTTGCTATACGACGATTGATCGAATATAGAAAGAAGAACAGACTTCAGTTAGTCATGGGCTGTGACGCCAACTCATACCATACATCGTGGGGCAGCACGAATATAAATCGCAAGGGTGAATACTCCTAGGGGAAGGGCTATCAGTTATAAATAAGGGCTCCGAACCAACCTTTGCAACTAGAAACAGATCAGAAGTGTTAGATTTAACTATCAGCTCAAACTTTCTGAGCAATAAGATACGGCATTGGGCTGTATCTACTGAACCTTCGTGTTCGGATCATAGACATTCAGCATTGAAACAGGCCAGAGGCCAGTGGTGGAATATCGTGACTCAAAAGCTACTGATTGGAGTGGATAAAGAAATTCCCTTCAACGGTACGTTGGGGATGGTTTCACCACAATCAACAGTTGTGATGGGATAGATACTGCAGCGGAAAAGCTTCGCGAAGCAGTGATCTCCTCCTATCATGAAAACTGTCCACTAAAGACTAAAAGAGATAATCGCAACTTTATTTGGTGGAACAAATGCCTAGAAAAGCGAAAATGATATAAGGATTGAGGGGTCCACCTTCTTTACTTTTCGAAATACGGGGTGTTTAAATAAAAAATTAAATGTTTTAAATTGATAACTCTAATATGGATGGATAAATTCATTTGCCATTTGGCAGGTTGTTTTTAAATGTAAAAGAGCATATTGCATATATAGAGCATATATAGTGGAAAAACATGTTTCAATTCTCGATCCAGTGGTGTACATTTGTAAGAATATGTTACCATCTTTAAGTTATCATATTGAAACATTCAATTTTTCATAACTTTAACACCCCGTACTTCGAAAAGTAAATGCGCTGGACCTTATAATATAATTGTGTCCAATTTTACGAAGGGTATTTACATGCATATATTGTAGTTTTTATATTGTAGTGTATATTAGAATTTAAATCTCTTGAATTTCAAAAGTCTTGAGTAAGCTATATTGTTCTCCATATTTTCCCAATTATTATAACTTCCTTATATCCCTTTTTCAAAAATTCATAGATAAGTAAGTACAATACCTTTTTGTAAAAATATTATTGAAATTGTTGTAAACATGTAAATATTTTGTTGATATTCGACGTTTTTATAATTCCTGACTTTAAATTTTTTTCATGGAGACTAGATGTATGATTTATTTGTTCATTTTTTATTCCTACACTTTGTCAGTAAAGACAAACTTCTATCAGGGTGCAGTCTGTAGAAAACGTAGAAAACACGTAAGTTGGTGGGAAATATTTTCCGTCGGTTGTAGACTTTTAGACCGATTGATTCTATTTTCTACTGGCTAGGGTCATCTACCAGCCATGAGGGACAAACTTCCATCTTCGAGGGGTTACTTTTCTTAATTGCTAAACTTTCCAAAAGCTGTCTCTCCTCCATTTCTTTCATGAGTTGGTTATTTTTTCAAAAGACATAAGTCAAGGGGTAAACCAGTTGCAAAAATTTATACACCGTAATGCACCCAATTTGAGTAGTACCCATATAACCCTAATAAAGTAATGCACCAGAATTCCCAGTAATGCACCAAAATTTCCAGTAATGCACCATAATACCCAATAATGCACCGTAATACCCAGCAATGCACTGTAATATGCGAGATAATTCTTATTCATCAATAATACATATGATAAATAACGACAATATTATACAGCTGTACATGATAGTACTTTCCATATTTAGCTATGCAAGGGATTACATTTTGTACTCTTGTCACCTTAAATTACAGGATATAAATAATGTGTATAGGTGTAGTCGACGTAATATTTCCAATGCAGCTAATCGCATATTCCCTTTAAGTTATATTGCGGACTATGACGGTATCGTATCGAATTACAGTCGTATAAAGAGGCGACAACTTTAAGTTCACACAATATCTATTACGGCAAGTATACCACTTTTTTTTTTGGGAAAACATCATAAGGGAATATAGAAGTTTGGATAACTACTCAATTACTTATTACTTAATTGCCTAAATTTTGGGTAGGTATATGTATGAATTATAAAAGCTGTATATGTATATAATTACTATCAATATCATGATGTATGCAATTCACGAGGCAATTTAGACCTTGTGGAGTTTTATTTTATACAAAATGTGAGCGAAAACAAAACAACTTCTGCAAACATTTATTTTCAAGCCTAAAAAATAAGTACATTTGTACGCACTTAGAATACAAATAATAGTTTTTTTTTCGTTTCATTTAATACTTTCAGAAAGGAACAAATTCTCAAAAAGGTATATCCAAGCATAGATAACATAACACCAAGTACTTAAAAATAATGCTTCTTATAATAAGTATCTTGAAAAAAGTAGAGGGCATCTTAAAAGATATAAAAAAGAAGTACTTAGAAAAATAATAATAACTTCCAGAAAGGAACACATTTCCAGGAACATCCAAGTACTTAAAAATAATGATTCTTATAAATAGTACCTTGGAAAAGGTGAAGCTAGGAAAGTCTTATTTTGGTAATAACATATTTTTAATAAATTTAAATTGTTTATCTATACTAACATGATCATGCCTTTTTAATGTAAAAGGTCCTGAACCAACCAAATCTAACGGTCCATGAAAGATGTATTTTTTTTTCACCACGTCTTCGTCATCCACCTGTGGCCCAAACTTATCTCGTATTTTAAGAATTTAATTTTAAATTTGTTATGTTTCAACAAAGCAGTTACCCTACCTATGTAGAAAGTTTGATCATAGTTCACTGCATGGTTTTTTTCAGCATCAACCTTAACTCTGTGTGTATTCCAAAACTGTTCAATGTTCTCCTCTTTACGTTCTGCAGAAAGGTTTATGGAATCATCCGTTTCCATAAATAAGACTTCTGATAAAGAGCTAGACTCGGAGCTGGATGTTGAGTTCATCTTCTTTCTTGAAGTTTTCACCAAGGTTTTTACTTTCTGCGAACTTGTTCCTTGAGTGCTTTTTCGTTTCAAATGATTTGAACTTGAACAAGCTTTGGGAAGAATAAATCGCCTCAATCTGTCACTACTAACTTTTCCACTACCTTCGTCTAAAACCCAACAGAGGGAAGATTTTTTGACATAGGTAAGCTAGGTAAGCTATGTCCTTCCTCATTCTTTTGAATATTGTCCTCCATTTCTTTTACAAGTTGGATATTTTTTCAAAAAACATAGGTAAGCTATGTCGTTCCACATTTTTCTAAAAGCCCTTCCTTTCTTTCATGTTGGTTCTTTTTTCCATTGGTGAGCTTTTTATTTTACTGTTCAAGTAAGCCACATGTATTCCAAATTGGTGGTTCACGATTGACTTTTTCCTGCACGGATGCACGCATTACCACACTGTGGGAAAGTAAGCGTTCCTAGGTTGTCGGTAAGTCTCGCCTGAAAAACGAGCAGTCAACTAGATGGGGCGAGTGCGCAAAGTGTTTTCCGTTTCTCGAATGGGTATGGAATGGGATAACAAGTTGGGGGAATAGTTGCCCAGAATGGGCTATCAAAATATTGTAGATCCCAAAGAGGTTACATGCAAAACGGCTATACTTGGCAGTTATAGACTAAACATTTTTTTTCAGCGCTTTCCTTTCAGCACACTAACACTCTCTTACAGGCTTCAGAGATTCCATCGATTTGTTAAATAATGGATGGATATGCTCTACAGAATTTATACTCTGCATTTTTATTTTCTTAATTGCATTGGTTTAGTTTTTGCATGCTCAAGCTTGAGAGTAGTAGGGGTTGGTAGAGTAGTGGTAAAATTGGGATGTTAATATGTTAATTTCAAAATATCCTCTTGTATATTGTTAAGTTTGTATTTATTTGTTACTGTTTGTATATTTTTGTATTACTGAATTTTGCTAGTAAAGACAGACTTCTATCAGGGTGCAGACGGTAAAAAACATCCTGTAAACCGATGGGGAATATTTTCTGTTCTGATTGACCGATTGATTATATTTTCTACTGGCTAGGTCCTTCTTCCAAACATGGATAAAAAGAATTCATCAACTTCCAGGGACAATTAGTTATATATTTGTTTAATGCCTTTTGTACTCGGTTAACTTCAGTTTTATCATAGAATATGTAATTGTTTGGACCATATTTGTCCTTTTTGATGGATTAGGTCTTCGAGAGAAGTTCTCATGCTACTAAAGGACTGTTTTTGGCAAATAACTCCAAAATGGAGTGTGAAAGGAGAACCACAATCAGATTTCTTCTTTGAAGAATTGGATCATTTTTATTCGAATAGTCAACAAATAATAATTTACCACGTATAGAATAGCAGAATAAAAAAAATCTGGAAACAAAAATCAGAAGTGACAATAATTGATGAAATAAAAGTGGCACTTTAAAGTTACTGCAATGCTGGTTGCATACCCAAATAGTAATATGAAGCTGGAAGCACAACTTTTGACAAGTGTCTATCCAACTCAGTGTTGTTCTTGCTATTACGTTCGTAATAGATCTATTACCTTTTCATGAATGATAGGTACATGGAAGGTGGCCATGAGTGATATTATGATTTGGCAATGACATTTGCCCACATGATCAGAACAAGATAAGGCCAAAACTGACAAAAGAGTCCAAAAGAGAAGAATACTAAATTGCTAAATAATTTTATATTATAAGAAATAACTCCAGTGATGGGTAATGTTAATAACCACCTATGTTAATAACCAGTTTTTTGCGTTAATTAACGCTGAGTTAAAAATTGTTCGAAATTAACCACGGTTAACAATTTAGGCGCCCACTTAAAGAGGGAGAAGAAGAATTTTCAAAGTGCCAAAATTCAAAATATTTTTAAATTCTCTGTTATGCTTCTATTTTAGATGCTTCGCTCCACACTTTATACTTATAATTTATACTACACCAAAGCAACCATAGCCCATGTTACTGGTCCAGGTCTATTAAATATCAATGCGCAGACTCCTGACGTCCGCGACTGTCGATGATTTCTGAATTCTGGAGATTTACATCTCAAATAAGCTTATTTTATGTCAAAATTTTTGTAATAATGGGAAGAACACAAATATCTAAAAAACAATTTTTTTGGTTAAAAATTGATAGTTAATAACTAGTTATTGACCAATGACCGGTTAACAAAACTATTAACCGGCTAATACCCATCACTGATAATCTCAACAACACATGCGATATTTCCAAGTTAAATAATACAAATACTATTTATTCAAGATCTAACTTAACCTCACCTCTGTTATTATGAATATTAAAAATCATTCACTATCAATATCCAAATAACTAAATTATTTTATCAAAGGTAGCTGGGCCCTGCGTTACCATGTTCACCGCTGATGACGTTTGTTGAATATGTTTGTTTACTGTTTACTTTGTCAATTTCGAAAAGTTGTCATGTTAGAAATGGATTTACTGCAAAGTGAGGATGAATTGATGCAATTAACACCACCTGAGATGAGAGACCAGGCGAGAGATGTGGAATTTAACCTAAAAGTATATTATTTTGTAATTAGCTACCCATTTTTGTTGATAAAAGTCAATAATAACGAAATAACAATAAATGAACGGAATAATGAACGTCGAATGTCAATTTAAAAGTGTCAATATTGTCATTAGTAAACTATCGGAAACTATCGATAGTGACAAAGAGCTATCGATAGCGTTTCGATAGTTAAAACTATCGATAGTTGTCGATAGTGCTATCGATAGTTCTCCACCACTACTGCTGCAGACAGCCAATGATGCTATTGAACCCAGGTTTGTGTTGAATAAACCCTACAAAATAAAAATAAAACAGAACACAGAGTCAGATGCCGCAAATGCAATACGCATATATACAAATGGCTCTAAAAACAAAAGAAGGCTCAGTATATGGAGTTTACTCCAGAGCACTAAGCCTGAGGATTAAAGGGGGTATGGGGGTATTGATATCTCAATTGCCACAAAAGAACTAACCAGAAAAGGAATCTCTGTCAAAAACATAACAATCTGCACTGACAGTAGATAAGCCCTATTAGCTTCGAACAGACAACGTGTAATATCGGGGCTAGTACTAGAGTGTCACCAAGATTTAGCTAACACCTCGGCAGATAACAATATTATCCTGGGATGGGTTAGAGGGCACGACAGGAGTAAGGATAATCGCATTAGGACCCAGTGACACCTACGACCTGCCGACTTCGACAATTGCGGAACTAGCCAAACGTTACACCCATGCTCGATCCCTTAAGAGATGGGATGGAGCCAAAAGATAAGATCTTATCAGGATCACTCTGGGCGACCCTGGGAACTTTGCGTCGAAGAAATATTTGGCGATGACTAGGAAAAACCTAGGTTTAACAGTAGGATTTCTGACTGGCCACTGTCAACTAAGGAAACACCTCCATACTATGGGGCTAGTGGACACACCTCTATGCAGGATGTGTGAACAGGAAGATTAAACTGTCAGGCATGTCTTACGCGAGTGTCCGGAGTTATCGTCGATAAGAGAGTGTGCGTTCGGTGAGTCTTGGCCTACACCTGCCGATATAAAGGAGATGTCTCCTAGTGACCTGTCCACCTTCCTGGGAAGGACAATATGGACGATAACCTAGGAGGACAACTTCTCGGGAGGATGTACAATGGGTCACATGTGGCCTAAGTGCTGTGAGCCTACACTCACCCTCCCTACTTTACAGATACAGTATACAAAGTTAATCTCGGCATCTCTGAACAGTCTTAAGTCAAACTTCTTCCTTATCATGTAGGTGTATTTCAGGCCCATCACCTTTTCCAGATTTCTGGTCTTAGGGTACTTTTCTCTACCAATTTGTTCAAGTCTATAAAATACAGATACCCGATGTTTCCTCTTTTTTCCCACTTATGCCTAGCAACAGTAGCCATTCGGATGAAACGCATGAATGGATGTCGTTTGAAGTAGCTATCTTGAATCCTTGAACAATGTGGCATATACCAAAATTCATTCAGTGAGTTAATTCTATTTACGGTCCTGTATCTCTTTACGGTCAGACATAATGTTGTGCTTATCAGAAAATATATTCGAACGAACTTTCACGGGCTTTCCAAAAATTTATGCTAATAAGCTAATCGAGGAATTGAGTCGTCTCTTGGTTACCTCTCCTTAAACAAAAGATCTGATCATTGAAATTATCTAGCTGGGTGACTACAACCAGCTGAGTACAAATAAATACCCAAGTCAGAACAGAGCTGCACTGATAGTTTTAGCAGGTGTCCTAATGGGATACTGTCGCCTGAATGGTCACCTAAAAAAGCTCAAAGTAGAGGCGAAGGAATGAAGATTCTGTGGTATGGAAGAAGAACACCGACAGAGGTAGTGTTTATTTCCCACTAAATAGTTAGGAATTTAAAATTATTCAGTTATTGCTGTAGCGTGAATGTAAAGAATTGTGACAAAGGTCAAAATTCAAAATATCCTATTGATACATAACGGCAATTCAAAATTCATTCCTCGACATATATTTTATAGCATAAAATGAGTATAATTTAATCGTAATAATAAACTAACAAAGAAAATACTAAACGTGACTTACAGCTTAGATTTTTGATTCTGTTATTCACGAATTTCCTTGTAAGAAATACAGAGCGTGTAAGAAAATTTAAACAATAACAGCTC
>CAJUYG010000700.1:69894-126978 GCA_910591675.1 Galerucella calmariensis | reverse complement strand
TGGCATGCAGAGAAAATAGAGGTGGTACCGATCATCGTTTCATCTACAGGACTAATTCCCAAAACTCTACAAGATAGCCTTACCAAACTAGGTCTAAACAAAAATACATAAATCGATCTGCAGGAGGCTGCCATTCTAAATGCCTGTCACACTGTCCGTAAATTTCTAAATATGTGACTTCCGAGCCTAATCCCATCTGCGTTTACACACGCTCGGGATAGGTGAACATTACCAGCAAGTGCATACTTGGAATGATAATAATAATAACGTTTATTCATAAATTTAACAAATACAGTGATAAAATACAAATGAAATTGAATAAACATCTAGACATTCACAGAATTATTGTACATACTTGTATGTGGTGTTTCAAAATAAAAAAAATTTTTTTTTCAAAAACAAAAAATGCAGTTAAAATAACAATATAAATCCATTTTTACATGTTTGTATTTCGGACATACATTTCGTATATGTGTTTACTCTTTTCTGTTTCAGATTCAGCATTCTATCATTTTGGTGTATTTTTGTTTTGTCTGTTTTTTTAACAAATTTACTAGTTGGGTTTTGAAGCATTTGAAAGAAGTTTCATTGATAATTCTCTGTGGTAGTTGCCCGAGTAATTTAGGTGCTTTAGGAGTAACCTTTTTGACCTTTTGTTTTAAGAGCTGTTGGTATACAGTATTTATTTTTATATTGATGGCATCCTATCTGAATAATGTATAATTGTCTAACATCTAAGTCTTTAGTTTTTATATACACATGTTCAAGAAACATCCACTAGATTCAAACTAGATTCAAGTAAACAAACAATTTGTGATACCATACGAAATAATTATTCTCAATAATGGTAAATCTAATCAATTGAGCTCAAATTAGTTCCACTACTGAAAGATTGAAATTATGCTTATAAATTGTGAATGGCATGCAAAGGACATACACAGGATTTATGTTTTAGTTCGCTAAATAATTTTTGACGCCCCTTCCGTCACCCGTCACTATTAAGTAATACAAATCAGTTTTCCTTCGTTTTTTCTAATTCAAACCCTAGCAGAATAAAGCAGTGATAATAATGTGTGAGACATAAAAAATAAAAACCACATAAAATAAAAGGAATTGCACTATTCCAGCAGGATTAAATCAAGTATGGTTATGTTCAAAGTATACAGTTGGTCTTTGACTGCAGAAGCACCCCATAAATTATATAAAATTTTCCACATTTCAATACAAAGACGCAAGTCGCTGTTAATTATTTCGAGCTCAGCATTTTCAAACTCTCGTAACGTAAGGTTCAATCCCATTCAGTATTCGAAATACTCCACTCTTGTTGGGTCAACGCTTCTTAGGCTGGACAAAAAATATACGGTATCCGCCAAAATAAACAGTACCAAAACAGAGAGTGCTGTGGAGTTGTTTATGTAATATGGATTTGTCATATTTGACTTAATTGTCATTAGTTGATATATTAATAGTACGCTACAGTAAAATTTGATTTAAAAATGGCTCTAACAACGGAAGAAAAAGTTTTTTTGGTAGAGCATTATTTTCGTTCATACGGAAAAGGTCGTAATGATAATCAGAATCCACTTACTGTCAACCAAGAGCGTTATAGAGAGAAACTTATTATACCTTTTGTGAGAGATCTAAATAACTTTTGCCGTGCACGAAATCTACAGTTTCGCACACAATGGTTCCAACAAGATGGTGCAACGAGCCATACAGCTTTGCGCACCTTAGACTTACTCCGTCAGCATTTCGATAATAGAATAATTTCTCGGGGAACAGACTTCGAATATCCTTCTTATTCACCTGATCTGACGCCACCTGACGCATACATTTGGGGCATAATGAAGGACAAAATATTTCACTCGGAAAATCCGCCGGCGAATATTGCCGAACTACGGAAAAGAATACAAAATATTTTTCGGCAGTTACATCAACCACTTTTTATAAATATGTTTATTGACTTACAAAATCGATTTGAAGCTTGTTTGCGTCGAAATGGTGAACATTTTGAACACTTACATTACAGAAATTAAAAATTAATTTTTATTTCTATTTTCGGTACTGTTTATTTTGGCGGATACTGTACTTACCAACAGACAAGAAGCGAAAAAAAGTATGCATTAGCCATCTTAAATTAGTCGCTATATGTCATACGATTATATGTGGGACTCTTTCTTATGGTTTTCACAGACCTAAATTAGATTACAAGTTTGCTTGAAAGCTGGAATTATTTTTTGAGATGATCTCCATCACGTGTATATTGTCAACAAAATGTGCAGAAGTGGCTACTGTTGGAAAAACATATGCCAAAGCTAGCTGTCACCTTCAAGGTTATTTTTTTTTCCCCGTCAACTTGTTGTTGTGGCAGTTGATAAGGACGAACCGTGTCAGGAATGTAGATTTTCACAGAAATCTTGGAGTGCCAAATGTTAAAAAAGAGGAATACCAACATCTTAGCTTAGCTTAGTGCGCATGTGAATAGTGAACAATCGAAATTTTCATTAGGTACCTAGTGGTTGTTCTATGAAATTTTTATAAAAAAAAAGGTCAAATTTTCGTGGAGAAAATAAAGGGAACATTTTTAACAATCCACTTTTTTTAGAATCTGTATACTTTTTATTTGGGTAATTAAAATGTCAGAACGGTCTTCTCTGGTGTGAACTTTTTTGTGAGCATTCGGTTTAACTAGAAAATAGTATCCATTTCTATTTTTTGTTTTGAAATAGTCATCCGATAACCTGTCAGTTTAGTTTTTTATCGTGTTCCTCTACCTCCAAAAATATTTCATGTAATTTCAAATATTCAAAAAATGCTGCAATTTATTTTACCTATTCTTCTCAAATAAGGTTATTCTATATAAACATATCTTCACAAAAAATACTATTCCATTTTATTTTCCAAATACGTTTGACGATAATAGGCATGATGATAGTCACTAAGAATCACTAAAATATTGATTTAATATAATTATATACATAGATTCTAAAGAAATCACTTATTTTTATTTTACATGTGTGATTACATTTATTTTATTAAAAATATAAGCACAAAATTTAACCATCTTATCTCAAACACCATGTTAAAATCCATATTTTAACTTATGTTATTATTCTCCTACTTGCTGTTATATTTTAAATTTCCCACCCGCTTTGAAAATAAGACAGTTGAAAACTCAAAACTCATGCGGAAGCAACTCGAACTACGAGCCAGTCACCGTCTGATTTTTCCCACTCCAGTGCAAGAAGCCGAAGAAACATAAGCTCCCCGGCACAAACATTGTGCAAAATGACAAATGACTAGTTGGGCAAACAGGCCTATACCTTTTTAAATATTAGTGTAATTATGTAGTGTAGTGCTTCTACAATTTGGACAATTCAGGTAAAAGCCAACCTTTTAAATTCCCAATCAAATCAGTAAATGTTTTATGGCTTGGTCTCATTTTCGCTCCATTTTTAATGATCGATTAACCCACGCGGAGTTGCCAAACTCTACTTATCGTCTTTTGTTTCGTACCGCCGGTATGTATTAAATCCTTTAAAAGCAACTCGGTTGTTGTTTGTTCTTTGTAAGTGAATGCTCCGATATTCGGACTTTATAAATGATTGTGCATTTTTTTGTTCCTTCATTAGAACTTTGTTAACTATTTATGTTTGTCTTATTTTATGTGTAACCCGGTCCTTAACTCCGGTAGAACTTTTAAGTGGTCCTTCGAGAATACCTAGTGGGAATCATTATAATTTTCCTTTCGATGGACGTATGTAAAGTATTTGAACCTGTTAATCTCAAGCTACAATAAATATGAACTTTATTACAACCACTTCCTATATTTGGTTTATTTTTCTCACTGAACTTTACACACCAATCAGAAGAGACTGACGTCGAACTTTCTCAAATATCTATGATCTATCTATCATCTGTTTTGAATTTACTTTGTTGTTTGTTGGCTTTGCTTGGTTCATGTGTCAAGTTTTTGAAGTTTTTTTATTTTATAAATTTAGTAAATTTTACCTAAACTGTTTTGAAAACTTCAGAAGTCTTCAAGTCAGCTCTTCACTTTCCTCATGTCATCCCCGACTGACTGCTTAACCTCGAAAAAATTATTACTTAAACTACTAAAACCAGTGCGGTATCATCTATGTAAGAGGCTAATGTACCATTTATAGTAAAATAAAGGAGGATATTTATATCAATGCTAAAAAGTAACTGCGCAAGGCTCTACGTTGTGGTACACCAATTTCGGTAGCTATAGTAAGTCACTAAGATAATTATGGATTCTTACGATAAAAAGACGATGATGTCATTTTTAGTTACTTTCCTGCTTATCAGAATAAATATTAATTTACCAACCGTAAACACAACTTATCCTCAACAGCCAGGGCAATTTACAGCTAACGGGTTGGCAAAACTTCAAGACGGTGTCAGATCAACTGGTGAAATTCCCCAGTTTGTTTTGACGTTTATTGACATTCGATCATCGTCTAATATTTACAAGTTTTTTTGGTGCTTTTAAATTCATTATTTCTTTAAGATTGAGGAAACAGTTATTTTCATAACTGATTATTTAGGCAAATCTGCAGTGTGTAGGTGATAAGCTGAACAATAAATATCAAGAGATAATAAAATCTTTGTTAAGCTATTTTGAACGAGAATGCCGAAATGGGGGCCCGCTTACTGCTGTAAGAGACGTAAGTAATAGTATTCGCTATTTGTAATCATTATTATTAATTGTTATCAACTGTTACATATTTAAATGTGAATGATTGAATGTTTCTGATGTTATGTTAGGTGAATTCAACTAACATCAGATTGACTTTTCTAGTTTTCGTAAAAAAAAAACTGCAGCTTGGCAACATCACAATATTTTGCTTTGCAACGTCATCGTCTTGTCATCGTAAATAAACTTTATCACCATTTGGAGACAATTATGAAAATAATTTTTCCCACGATCACATAGGAAAGTGACATATATCGCACTGTCTAGTTCTATGGAAAGTGGCATTTATTCATACGCGTACGGAAAAAAAAACTTATCCGTACGTTTACGGATAAAAAAGCTGTCAAATGAATTTCTATCAAGATTGACCACGTAAGCTGTCAAATATGTAATTTTTAATTAGATTTCTAAATTTGAAGCGATCTATTTGAAAAGTGAAATTTTTGTCATTTTCTTGATTAAAAAAAATTTACGGCGCGGTCGAGGATCGAACCCGTGTACTCTTCCTCAGAAGTCCGATGTTGTACCAACTAATCCAAATCAACTGTTATAGTATTAGGAAAATGTAATAATCTTGAAAGGTATTCATGATACGTATGTATGAAGTATGATTAATTTCACTATTAATTTCTATAATTATCCAACCAATTAATAATTGTAATAACCTACCTATATTATATAGTTAAACTACTTAAATTTTTGTCACTATTGATAGTTATTGTTAATTTTTGAATCAATTATGTAGACTTCAATTGTAACATTTTGTGTATTAATATGTCAGATGTTGATAACACATTATTTGGTGAAATTATCACGTGATCATAGGAAAAAATACTGTACATTACTCGTGTGATTGTAGCACTCGGCTCATGCCTCGTGCTACAATATTTTCCACTCGTGTGAAAAATGTCACTTTCCGCACACGTTACTGGTTATGATGGACACTGCCAAAAGCCTCAACATATTGAATCAAATAGTTCTTGGTAAACATGACCATAGAATGTATATGAAATTTTGTAATATTTTTGGCATACCTAGGTATTGGTGTGTTTGTACATATATCTAAACCCATTTCTAGAAAATACTTTACTGAAATTGGCCCTTCCTAAAATGTGTATACATGTTTTATTATCACACATTGTAAACATAATTCTTTCAAAACTATGGATTCAACAAACCGGTCTTACATACCCAACCAAGTTTACAAGAAATAGATTATATCAGCCTAAGGCAACGTAATTACATTATATAGATTAATACGGCCCTGATTTAAATCTGTTTTTTAAGTCAGATTTTTGTTTTGAGCATGGTCATTGTCTAACACACCTGTTCACAGCAAACATTTATTCCATTGGTCGATAAAATTTTGAAATTTCAATTTTGTTGTTGTTTTACTCCGGAAATTGAGTTCGAAAAACAGGCTATGGGGACATTGTATAACCCAATATCGGTCATTTTTGCCAAGGAAATGGAAAATAGAGGAATAAAAATTGGATGTTTGTATAAAAAACACAAAAAGTTAGTAAATGTCACCCAAAAATACATACATACATGCGGACTGATCTGAGTGGAATTTTCGAACAGTTCAGTTTCACCTCACCTACCTCTAGATTCTAGATGTAATAAACGAGCGTTCAGACTAAAAAGATTGATCGGACGCAAATAACGAACGCAGCATGTATCTGTGATGTTGTGAGGTTATGTTTTAGTCACTAGATAAATCTGTTGTTTCCAAAAAAGTTTTTCCAATCCTGAATATTATTCCTAAGATTAATGGATTCGGATTAAAAAAATTGTTATTGTACAATTGTACCCTTACCACATGCAACATGTTCAAATTCATGTACCTCAAGATTATCCACAGCGAGTTACATTTTGTGATTTGATGACCAACGAAAGTCTCAATGGCTTAAAAAATATATTGTTTACAAATGAGGCACATTTTCCAAGAGTATCCATAATTCATTTTCAGTTAAAGAGTGGATTAGAATTATAAGAGATCACTTTTGTCATTGCGAGTGCATGGAAATTACAAAATTCCAAGTTTCTATCCTTACTTAACTTTGTGAAAAAGAATAAAAACTAAATTTCACACATCACCTGTCAGGGTAGTCCTGAATTTTCTCGCATGAATTGAGAAATACCATGTATATCTAATAATGTTGATTTATTGAAGGTAATTCATATTCTTACATCAACAGTGTGTACATCAATCATTGTTCTCACTATAAAATGTAATTATGTTTATTTGAATTCTAGTTGAGAGGGCTTAAGCACTGTACAAATCCAGTAGCATAGTGAAGTTAGGGGCATCTACCAAATTCGACCTTGCACAATTATGCTTTGTATATTTTTTTGTTTCCCTACGTCCTCACGTTTAAGTTCACATAACGAAAATTTTATTTGAAATATGAAAGCTCCGCAACATGTAGGTAGCCAAGCGGTCCAAGCCGATTTTGGTTCACGTACTACTCTATAAGCTTCATCAGTACTGAACTGGGAGACCGCCGAAACCGGCGAGTGTTGTATTAACAATGGAACGGCACGCGACTACCGAAGCAGAGAGACAATAGACAGTTTTCGAAGCGTATAAAAATGATCACCGGTAACCGCTAATTGACAAGTATGACATTTGAAATGTCATTTAACGTATAACGCTACCGGCACCCTCCGCTATATTACGGACGGTAGCCATAGTGATATCCGTAACGAAACGCATGCGCAAAACCGTTGATTTTATCTCTATCCTTTTCTTTTTGGAAAGGGACTTTCATAATGACATTTCTCTATTTGTTTTGTTTTGTTGCTGTTTTTGAAGGTTACATTTGTTTTTCCATTATTTTATTTTTGATTTATTTTACAATGGATGGTACTAGTGTTTTAATAAATTTCAAACGAAGTAGGGTACGATTTACCGATGAAGACGACCAAATCCTTCTCGGGGAGATAATTGCAAATAACCCCTATGTTGACCCTACAAAATAGAATATTATACACAGTAATTTTTGTCAAGCAACCGGGAAAAACATAACTTTAAGAGGAGTGAGGGAACACGTCCAATATATAATTAAGAATTTCGAAAAGAGAGACAGAGAAAATAGAGCCCGGTAAGAAATGATTGGAAATATGTTTTGTGGTAAAATCAATAATTTTTTGTAGTACAGACAATTTTGACCAACTAAAAGATTGGCAACATGATCTCATAATGAAATAGTTTAAAAGTTTACCTATACAAAATTTAACATTGTAGTAGCAACATTTTTTCAAATTGTTTTAGATCGGGAGTTGAGGAGCCATATAATGCTCTAGACCAACTGCTGCAAGAAGTTTTGGAACTGATTAATAGTGTGCTGAAAAAAAAAGAAATTATAAAAAGTGAGCACAAGTCTTCGGAGAAAGGCAAAGTGCTGAGGGAGAGTCTTGCCCAAACAGTTTTTCACTCGCACACGAACCAGGCATTAAATCCAGTACAATCTAACGAGCCTTCTCCATATCAGTTTCAGTTTGATGAGGACACTCACACTCCTAATATTGAATATGTTTTTTGTATGTATATTTTTTTCTTGTTAATACACATATATGAATGTTGGTTTCCCTGTTTTTTATGATATTTTTTGCAATATATAATTTATTTTTATATACTATAGACTTACAGGAACTATATTCTTTCTAGATGATAGTAGTGTCAGTGCTGCAAATCTGAATGAACTAGAAAATCCACCAACTGACCCACCAACAAATGACAAACTTTCAAGGGAGCAGGGAGAGGCTCAATTAAATATTCAAGGTAAATACACTTACCTATAATAATCAATTGGGATTACTATGATTATTTGATCTTATTTAGTGCAAACAGAGTAGTGCATTTGTGAATGTAATTTGCATTTTTCAGGCCCTAGCAGAAAAAGAAAATGCCGAACAGCCCAAAAAAATTTGAAAAAGACAACTTTAAAATATTTGGAAGAAAAAAATAATGATAAATTGAAGGTAAGGATGAAAGAACTAGAAATTGAAGAAAAAAGACAGCAAATAGAATCTGAAAAATTGGAGTTGGAGAAACAACGACTCGCTTTTGAAAAGGAAAAGTTTCTCATGGAAAAAGAAGAAAGGCAATCTCTACTTGACTTACTTAAAACTCAACAAGCCCTAATTAATGAAGTTCTCCAAAAAAAATTACATTACTAATGAGTCAATGTCTTAGGTACCTAATTTCTTTAGTTATGTACTCTCATTGTAATATACTTCAAATCCATAATTTTATCCCTCTGGTTGCATTTTTATAATGGAAACAGTATTATTGCAGAATTTTTAGGCCATAGCTTATCGACTAAATGCATAGTTAGTAAAGGACACTAAGAATAGCATTACTATGCTTCTTTTATATTTAGTGTTTTAGATAATGTTTCTATGAAATGAGATTGTCTCATTTATGTGATTTTATAATCTCTGATGTTTTTGTACTGGTAGCGCACACACATGTATATACGGTGTGGTCATTTAAGTGTGCAACATATGGGAAACTTTTTTATTATTGATTTCTCAGAAAATTTTATTCTTGCTAAAAGTTGGTGCATAGAAAACAAACAAAATGAATGTCTCACTCCACTCCTGTTCGCAAATCGACAAAAATTACTGTGTGTTATGTTCCAGTTTTAGGTAGGAACTCATCTAGGGTTTATTTTCAATGTATTTTATTTATAGGTAGGAATATTTGTTTTTTTTGTTATTATATGAAAAGTATTTAGTTTGAAGCTTACAATTAAAATTTTTAATATTTTTTTTTACCTTTGTTTATATGAAAAGTTTTTAGTTTAAAACATAAATTGTTGACTGTTATTTTTGCATTATAATGTTTATATGGAGTTTTGGTTATTGAATAAATAAAAACTCAACTTCATCAAGTGTTTTCATATTTATTACTTCATCAGTAAGTAAACCTTGTTTTCAATAACAAAAAAACTTTAAATAATTAAAATAAAAACCAAGTACACAGAACAAAATTCAAAAATAACTAAAATTTTCTCAAGTCTCTAAATTATTGCACATATCAGTTTATGATTTCTCAGTGAACAAATAGACCTAATATTGAGTGCAGAATCACTGGAGATATTCTTCTAATTCTATCGGATCAATATTGAATGACTGTGCCGTTTGACTACCATATAAACAGGTGTGACAATTGGTAAGAATCACTGCAGTACTATACATGGTGGCGACTTCTTGCAGAAGCAATTTCTGATTTTTTTTGAAATCTAAAAATGCAAATTCTGCAATCACCTTCCCAAAACCCCACTCTACTGCAATTCTAATTTCACTCATCCTCGCATTAAATTCCTGCTGTTCTGGAGTCAAACCAGCTCGATTAGGAAATGGGGTTAAAAGCAACTCCCTAATTCCATAAGCCTGATCACCATAAATGATAAAATTTTCTCCATTAGGAAACCTGACACTTTCTTCTAATTGATTATAAAGCTGAGATTCTCTCAGAATAGCAGCATCATGTTTCCTCCCTTCATAAGCACCTTTCAAGTTGACTATCATACCATCTGGACAAGTGAGTGCTTGATATTTCACACAATGATATCTTTTATGTCCAGAGTAATATGCCTCCTGATTTACAGTTGGTCTACAAATACCTCGAGTGGTCCCATCAATAAATGCCCAACAATTTGGAATTGGTGCTCCTTTTGCATGTACCGCATTAGCATATAATCTGAACCGATCAAGATTCAACCAGTGCAGATTTCTCAAATTTGAAAGGTTTTGTCCAAAATGATTATATATATGGTTGCTCATATAATCAACTATTTTTGACAATGCTGGACCTGATTTTCCAAACAAAGGTTCTAAATCGCTAAGTCGATTTGGATACGCTAGCCTCCTCAAAAGTATGCATAGTCCATCTAGACCAGAAGTTTTATGTCCACTTTCAGTCGTGAACTCATCTGGAACTCCTAGTGCTTGTGCCAATCTGGGAATATCATTCTTCTCAAAACGAAAATATAATTTACACTCTGCTTCCGAAAGATCGTTGAGACTGAAATTTCCATACATTTCAGCCCTGTTCGCATTATTTGGCTGGTTTAAGACTTCTAATAGCAAAGCATCTTCCAAGTCGCTGTCAGACTCTGAGGATTCTAGGGCTGCGAAATCCTCGTTTAACATCCTGTTCACCTTTGCTTCCTTCAATAGAATAGAAGTGAAGTGCACTCTTCTGTATCCCTTCTCAGCAACTACTTGGCCAATTTATGCTTTAAATGGAACGAAAAAATCAACTTGAAACCAAAATAAGTCAACAAAACAGAAAAAGTAGTTAATTAATAATCACGTTTTTTAGGTTAAGGTTACCGGCTACGGAACGGTTAACATTACGTACATTCGAAAACACTTTTTGGGCATCTGTCAAATAGCGGCTAAGTTAACGTATATGTTTATGTTAAGCGTCAGAAAGTGGACACCTTCGAAAACTGCCTAATGTCAGTCATGGAAGGATAGAAAAGCGAGAGATGGATTTTCATCCGATATTTTAGTGGTAGCAACCGAATTTCAATAAGGAATTGTACGGTCATAAGTAATTTGAGGATTCTGAGATTTTTATATAGTATTCATAAAGGTTCAAATTAGACTTCTTATCAATTAGTTTTTCCATTTAATCCATATTTAATTCTTCACAAGGGCTCAAACTTTGCTTAATATGTGTAATTACCTCATGATTCGTATTTTTTTCAACAAAATTTGGTTAGCATTTCAAAGTTTTTATTCGATGAGAACTCTAAGTTCAACATTAATCTACATAATATATTTTTTTCTTAATTTTCAATACATCCATTATCTCAAAATTCTTTGCCAAAAAATTTTCGATATTTTGTCAAATCGCTGCCGATAGATTCCCCTTAAGAAGTTTTGCTGTAGTACATGGTACTGGACGCAACAACTGGTTGTACATTTCATGAAAAATTTTCGGTTGTAATGTATGGTGCGTCAAAAAAGTGTATCACATTAATATGTTTATAACATATGCTCAATTGGGACAGTAACCTTCATCTGTAAAGAAGAATTCTTACAAAAACTCTTTGTTTTCATACAATAGGATTTTATCAACAATTGGAAATAGTAGTAGTTTAAAAATATCGACTTTTTTATCAAAAACTGTAATTTGTTATGTTTTTGGCCGAAACCAAAACCGTATCAAAGTATTTGTCTTCCAGCGACTTTTTCTATTCTAGAAACTGAGAAGAACCATAAAAGGAAGTCTTAAGATTGAGGAGATAAAGTCCTTTTTGCCAGCAGAGCTCAAGGCAATACCAAAAAGCAGTGTTTCGAGTATTAGGAAAAGTACACGCATAAGTTAAGGTTAGGTTTGTGGCGAGTGAGTCAGTTCAGCTTTTAACTGTGACTCGCAAAAGTCTATTCTAGTACAGGGAAGGAAGCATTTCACCTGGCAATTTTTTCGTCCAGCATGGATTGACTTGAAATTTTAACAGAAGGTAGGTGATAGCCCAAGGATCAAAATCTATATCGAACCGAAGGGCGCTAAAGCCTTGGGGGTGGTTGCCACCCCATCTCGGGTGTGAAAATTTTTTATTACATTTTAACCACAGGAATCGATTGAAAAAGTGATTCTAAGCAAAAAATATTCCCTACATTTTTTTGTAAAATCAATATTCTCTAAGTTATTCGCGATTGAAAGTAACGCTTCTTAGAGGAAAAAATCGACGTTTTTGATATGTTTTTCGCGGATAACTCGGAAATTATGCAATTTATCAAAAAAACTGTAGAGAGCAAAATTGTAGCTTTAAAAAAACAAGCAAAACCCTTTTTTTATAATTTTTCTGAAACCAATAGGAACCGAGATATGGCCCATCAATGATTAGCTTTTTTTCCTAAATGTAAAATGTGATAGATTCAAAGTCAAATACCGGAAAAATGATGCATTTTTCGTAGAAAACTCATAGAATCTTTTCCAAAGAGCATAATTAGACCTTTCTTTCAAAAAAAAGGTCTGTATTCATTTTTCTCTTGGCAAAAATTTTTTTTGTACATATAACACTAATAACAGTTGATTTTTAAGGGTTGAAAAAGTATAAAATTGTATTTTGAGATGTAACAAATTCATCATTTTACTAATTCAAACCAATTTTCACCTATCTTAAGATTTATAATGCTATTTTTTAATTTTTGACAATTAGGGGTAGTTTTCACCACTAAGAAACAATCAGGGTTCGTCGGCATGACATGATATATAAAGCAGAGGGTAAGTTGAGCCTAATCCCAAATTTTTATGCAAATCAATCAGAGGCGAAATCATTTTTTAAGGATTCGTGATTTTTTTTACATTAAGCTGTAACAGGGACTGCTTTTAAAGAGTTGAAATATGATGAAATTGTATTCCAAAGCTCAAAACAATCATTATTCAACTTATCCAAACCAAATCTTATTCATTTTCAGGTTTAAAATGTTATTTTATGATTTTTGACAAATAGGGGTAGTTTTCACCCCTAAAAACCGTTTAGCGCCCTTCGGTACGATATAGATTTTGAACCTTCGGCTATCACCTACCTCCTGTTAAAATTTCAAGTCAATCCATGCTGGACGAAAAAATTGCGAGGTTTTACCTTTTTTGAGCTTTATTCCCTGTACTATTCTGGTTCACACCCATTTCACCAGACAATTTCAGGTTCCTAACAGACTCGATTAGTTTATTTGGTGAATTGTAAGTCAGGTCTTATGGCGAGAAATAGAGACCCTGCCACACATCAGAAACTGGATTTCTCCCGACAGTCTAATGTCCATTTGCACCAGTTCTGATTAAATCCCTTGGTTAGGTAACGACGGTTAAATGTTAATAGTCAGATAACCAACAGTTGCTTTGCGTATATAATTCCGTAAGCTAACTGAGAAATATATTTGGCTGTTGTATTGCCATATCCATATCTCAAATGTGGTTTCACAAAATCTAAAACTCGGAGTTCAAACCACAATTATTGTTTGTGAATTTCATTTCACGATGATTGTGAGAATTTGCCAACCCCAACTGACAAGTAGTGATTGGACACAACATAATTTCAGTTTTTGTTGATTTGTTTGTGTGTGGGTTTTTGTCATAGTGGTTGCGTTTTCAATTATCTATACCTTGAATGACGTGTCACATGGCAATCATGCTTGGGCCAAAATTGCGGCAGAATATAATGCAACGTCTACAGTTAGATTAAGTGCTGAATCATTAAAAAGGTTGTTTGAAAACGAGAAACGCAAACACCATTATTTGAGCTAGAAGTACTGTGTACTGTACCAGCAAAGCTAAATGAGTGCAGCTAGGTACCTACATAAATACGACCCGCGTCAAGTTGAAGTTATTAAAGAAGGGCCGGCATTATCCGGAATAATGTGGATTACAGGAATCCCGGATAATTGCAAGTACATTTATCAGGGTTTTTTCATTATCCATCCGCCGAATTGCCTGTAGTTTTTCATCTTATGTGAATACTTTATTTTTGCGCTTCAATTATTCCTCCGCATTATTCGTTTCTAGCACGTAAGTACGTGAAGACAAATCACTACAAAACTGGTGAAATCCTGTAAATTCCGGATAAACGGGGGGTCGGGATAAAACGGAGAGTTTGAAAATCTCGATTGGTTCGGAAAATACGGAGATGCGGATGAACGGGTACCAGACAATCAAATCAGGTTTCTACTGTATTTGGATTTAACAAAATTATTTCTGCATCATAAGCTGCTAAAGAAATTCAGGCTCACCCAGTCAAAGCTCTAAAATGCAGTTCATTGACGCCCCCGGTTTGAACCTGAGCGTTCAGTTACCATACCTCTATAGTCATAATGTTGTTTCAAATGAGAATACCCCTATTTCATATCATATTCAGAACACACATTTGAAAGGCGAAAACGACGTCGAAATGCATTTTTATCCAACAAATCAAACTAGCTGTTCCTTTCGTATATCTGCCGGGAATCCCGTTTACCACAAACTCAAAAACAGAACGTCATCTTCTTCTAATACATCAACGTTATCCGCACATTCTAATGCCATACTAATACGTCAAAAGTGATAATAATTAATTTGCCTATGTGTGAACAATTTAACATCAAACTGTTTAACCGTCGCGTAGCCACCACTTTTTCCACTGATTAAGTTAACGCCGGTTATGTTGAATATAATCAGAGTGTTGTTGGGTGGTGCAATTTACATTCCAAATGTCCGATAAGTATTCGTTGAATTTTAACCAGAACTGGTGCAAATGGGCATAAGGCTTATTATATGATAATTCGGCAACAGTGGCTTGATGGTAGGATTGTATGGCAACATAGGATATTACTACTATGGATTAACACTTGCTTGGTAATATTCTTCTAATGATGTATGAAGGCATTTTAATAAAACAATAAAGTTTGCTAGGAGTAATCTTGCAGGCGGAGTATTTGTTGTTTGTTTTGCAAATCACAAGTGTATTATATAAAAGAAGCATGGAAACTGGAAATATATAGGAAAAATGTCGAAAAAGTGTCCAGCGGTAAGCATTAAATAGCATATGGAGCTAGAGTAGCAAATGGGTCAAAAAACAAAGAGTAACGTATGCTGTCCAAGTTAACCAGGTTAACAGAATTTCCGTCAATAGTATTGTTCACATTTAAAAAAATTGAAAATACATTATTAATGATGGTAAAGACGTGTATTGTGAAAAGTTGTCTAGCTACACGTGAAATTATAAAAAAATATACACCTCTGTCTCTCTATTTTTTCTGGCCAACCGTACGTGAAATGATTTTTATAGAATATGTAAGTAACTAGGTGCCAAAGGTAATAGTTGATACTATTTCCAAGCCTTACAGAGTCTTTGAAAATCAAAGAACGAAGACCATTCACTAAGAAGCAACAACTACTTCCTTTGCTATATGCCATGAAGGACTTTGAATCACACTTAAAAGCTAAAACTGCAAGATAAAACCAACAATTTTATCTTCTGTAAGTTCCTTGTGGCATTACTTATTCTTTTTTCTTATTCTTATCCTTTTGGGAACAGACCTATTACCATCATTTGTTCACAAAAATACGTTCTCTCATCGAAATCGTCTTCCATGAGCTCCTGAACTGGCAACATTTTATAGGGATGCATTTTACTTTTCTTCAATATTCGAAAAATGTATGTGTGACTTACGTTGAACAGTTCAAAGCTTTTCGGCCAGAATTATGTGAGTTTTCTGGAAACTCAGACATAATATCCGATTCCTTATCATCACTGCATTGGCAGCTACTTCTTTTATCTGTCCCACACAACCAAGCAAATTTGAAAATTTTTCGTGAAATCAGCGATGAACTTCCATTTGTGTCCGTGTGCTATCTCCATAACCAATCATTTGTAGAATGGTTATTTTGTGCATTTCCCATTTCTGTTAAATGAAACATTTTTCTGATATTATTACGTTCAGTTAACGAAATTCAAACGACAACAGCACTGATACTGATCACTACTGTCATATGCTGTGCTGAAACCTCTTAATATTTTCGTAACCGTTGAAGATAGTTTTACGGGGGCTGCATTTCACATGAGAAAGTTGGTATTGGCCACTGTCACATGACACACCCTATATAATTTTTTGGAACAAATGCGCATTTAAAAATACAAATCGACGTATCCCATCGTTTTTCCCAACAAGCCTTCATTTATTCGTTATCGAATTTACTCCATTTGGCTGTTCCACACTGTATGTAAAAAATCTAAATGTGTTTGAATTTATTTTATGTAGATGCATATTAAAGATTTATCAACTACTGTGAGTATTTATTGTAATAGTTGTCTTTTATTTGTAACGTTAAGAGATTTTAACAGTAGGTAGTAGTCGAAACAAAAGCAATAAATAATGTGTGATATCACAGGATTCCAAATCTCCAGCCCAGTAGTTTATTAATGTAAGAGTAAGATGTTTTTTGAAATTGATATCACATCCAAATCTAATACAAGAATTCTGGGTATATGCTTTGTATTTGGTCAAAAGAAAATAATCATATATTTACGATACAACAATAAATAATCGATGTGGGAACTTGACTGCTTTTGAGTTCTAATACAAAATAACATTCAAGCTATTTATAGATTCCAACTATAAGCAAAGAGCTGTGTTGGAGTAACTGACTCAATTTGTAAAAATCATATAATTGATCAGTGATTACACATCATCAATAAAAGCATAACAAAACAGTCTAACAACTTTGCAGAATGAAAACACTTCTTAATCAAATACTTGTTCACCACACGCTCGAACACACTGGCTTCTAATTTTTATATCTTAATAACTTAGTAAAAAAATGGGATCCATAAAACTCTGACTATGACTATATACTTCAACAATAATTATATTTATTTAAAAAACCTTCTCCTTAAATGTACCACTTCTGTTTTTCAAATGTTTCATATTTTATTTTTTGATGTGTCATGTGTATGTTCATTGATAAATTTCACTAAAAACACATATTTCTGTCTATGTTTTGAATACGACTACTTCCACTTATATTTGTAATTTTTTCAACCAATAAATGTTTCCAAAAATATATACAAATTTTTTATTAAACAAAGTTTTTCTCATTTTATTTTTGATAGACTTCAAGAAAAAAAGCTGTGAATTTGAATTCTCATTTTTTGTAATAAGTGGTACATATTATATGTCATACCATATTTGCAATATAATTTACTTATGTAAAGTTGGTGTTCATCTTCAAAACAACATAAAATACATCATTATGCTAATAAATTAATCTGCCATCACACAGACTGTTGATGGGTACAGAAAAACCAACATATTGTGTTTATATTAAATTTTTCAGGAACTTACCCGCTAATATCAAAATGAAAGAATATGAAAAAAAGTTCAATAAAATTATTTCAGATTTAGGCCTAAATTTATAATCATTCACAGTTGAAGAATGTCTTCGGGTGGACCTGTAGCATAGACAAGAGAATCTAATCTTTTTTTTAGCTATTATTTATTTGTGCGTAAAGTTACTCTCGTTACGCACTAGTGAAAAAAAGTAAAATTTGTCAAGTTGTACATAGTGTATTAGAACTGTCAATTTCAAAAATTTTATTAGTATCACAGAACACGTTAAAAGTATTATGAGAATGAATTTACTATTTTGAAAACCGAATCCATTCTTAGAAGGTATAAATTTGTCTCATTAATGTTTGCTTAGTTAACAATTATAATTTCAAATGTTATTTACTGTTTATATCTGTTACATAATCGATAAAGATTAAAATTCATCTGACGGATTTTATAATACTCCTCAAAATATTTTAAGCTGTGCCCAAAAGGCAACTGAAAATTTATTGTCAGGAAAATATAGGTACATGTATTTAGAAACAAAAATACAATGCTTTTATGGAATGGTGCAGGAGAAATGAAGAGAAAAAATATTCGGAAAACATATATAATTTTGACGTATTTTTCGGATGAATTAAACTCTTTCAATCCTTCGACCCCGTGATCGATTTATTCTATAATCCACTGGTCTTGGAAGAAGATAGCATAACATAAAATGTATTATTTTGTAGCTTCACTCAATTTTTCACAAACTTTGCTTCATTTCACTCTTTTTGCACTTTAAGCACTAGTGAAAAAAAGTAAATTTATAATTTCCATTGAAATTCTGATAAAACTTACGGTAGTAGAAAAAATATTGTATGCAATTTTTGAGTAAAGTCTCCTCTTTGACTCATGTGATCGTCGCGATATTCACATTCGTCAAAAAACGGTTACATTACACACTTGTTGCATGAGTAAATATTTTGTCACCTAAAACGATATTTAATCTAGTTATTAATTCTAAGCTTTTAATTATTATTATATCTAAAAGGGTTTGAGCACAAAGTTTTCCGTGAAAGTAGAATTTAACGACTTTTTATATATCCTTCATATCTCGAAAAATATACCACGTTATTTTATAATTATCTAGGTTTAAAAACATAGAAAATTGTGTACAAAAATATTTAACATACCCTGCTAGTAGCGATCTTGTCCCATGTGAACCAACAACTAATAATAAGTAAAACGTTAAACTTTTCTAAAAACTTGACCGTGTTAAATCACAATAAGTTATTTGATTTATTTTTTGTCTATAAAATGATAAAACCATCAGACTCGAAACACCAACGAACGACACATATTAAAAGGGGCACATGTATAAGATTCTCAAGTCTGTCGCGCACCAACGAATCTGAATTTACGTTAAGTTGCCCGACAAATGCCACATAACGGCAACATTAATACTAGTACACCGTTTTTACCCATTCATGTCACAAGGTATACCTCGCGTATGTATCGTCTCTTCTTTGAAGGAGAAGAGTCTCTTCTCTTTCTTCTTTCTCTGCAGGATGGTCAGTAACTAAAGTCTTCGGAACTGGCGGTCAGTGAAGCAGCTGGTGAGGCGAGTAGATCAGAGACGGTTTAAGAATATTGTTAACTGGGTAGGAAGTGGACTAAAACGGGATTTTTCTCGGTGCTGTCTGAAGAATTCTGATACCATATGGTTTATTATGCCTACTTGTCTGTTTTCGTGGATATATTCTTGTCTTATATTATATATTTCACATGTTTGAAGAAATAATTGATGTTGATAGGTAAAATAATCGATCCACGCATATTTTCTATAAATTTCAAACGCAATTGATTTTTTATTTGTTATCAGATTTGAACGAATTTTGGGGAATTTTGAAGACATATTGATGGAGGCTCACACTTTAAAAATTTGCAGGCTGGTAGTATAAAAGTTTAAACAGAAATTTGTAACCTTGAGGTACTTTGTAGAGTGAGTTTTGATTTTGGTTATAATGTTTGTGGGTATATAAGTGAGACCTGAAAGATCATTTATGCCAACTTTCCTCTACTTGGTTTGTTATTTTATCTAGGATGTCGGCAGTTTTACTTGAGCTGAAGAACCTCTCCTGTCCATCAGTCTCTTAGGTTGTGCCCAAGAGGCATTCCACAAGAATGTGAATTGAGGTTTCTTCTCCAAATCCGCAGAATATATGCTTTTCTTGTTCCACTGGTTTGAGCTTTTTGAGGTGCCCATTCAGGCGACAGTGTCGCGCTAGGACACCTGTCACAACTCTTGGGACAATCTTAATCTAACTTAGACATTCACTTGCTTGATTGATTAGTTCGGCACCTCAACCTTTATGCTTTTTGTGCTTTTGGTTGTGCCTTTCATGTAGAGAGACCAGTAGGCTCAACAGACTTTTCACTAGGTCCTTTTTGGAGAAATTCCCCTTTGGATGCTCTAGTCGTAGGAGTCTATATTTCCAATGAGACAATGCTTCAAATTCGAAAATAATGCTAGAGGTTGTTTGCTCCTCTGCCATGCACATCCTATATATGGGATCATCCCTGTATATGTCAATTGTGCTCCACTAGTGCAAAACCGGTGGGTGATCCCGCAGCAGCCCGGCTTTTTGACCAGGAATTTGCTGTGTTCTTAGTTGGCACGTGTTTCCAGTACGACTAATGTTTAGTTTCAATTCACCGAGATGTACAACCACGTGCAGTAGTTTTTTATATCCCAAATACTGGTTCAGAAGCAGTGAATGCAGTTTCAGACCCTAGCTTTGCTAGAGTGTCTGCCTTTTCATTGCCTTGCTTTCACATGTTTGTAATTTCCATGGAGTATATACGACTGTCTTAGTCCTACTAGATCTTTCTCTTTTTTTCGACGTTACCTGTTTCTTCCAATATTACATTGGAACTGATACAGCAAAAGGGTACCGACCCTCAAAAGAAGCTCAATATTTGAATGGATGTTTCACTAACCGAGATGGTGATAATCATCCGCCTTTTATATCTTTTTTAAGCATTGAACTGGACACGCTCTCTTAGGGGTTCCTCCCAAGCTTTCAGTACCTTTATATCTCAGTCACTTCCATTGCGTTAGAGCCATATGCATTTTACTGGAACTTTTACATTAGGTATCTGTTTTCCTGTTAAAAAGTATTTTCACCTCTCAGGTATGTGAGTACTGATGTACTGATTAAATATTTAGTTGACATTCCTAATTTGGTCAGGGGCCGTCCATAAATTATGTCATAAGATTTTTAAGATCTTAAGTACTTCTCTAACCCTCTTAAACGTTTCGCCACACTTTCATGGTACCTTCAAGTGACGTTAAGCTATAAAACTTTCATACTTTTTACTAGAAGTCCCGATAAACGTCGTCCTTTACCAACCTTGTAAATATACGGAGACCCGCCGAAAATTCTATAACTCGCGCAAGCGCGGCGTAACATTACATTACTCACTTTGTCGCCGTTCTGAGAGCCCTAGAGGCGGACGGCTGACATTTGATTCCTAAATTCCGGCGGAAACGGCGGACTAAAATTTTTTTTTTAAGAATTATATCCGAGTTCCATTTGCTGTCAGACTTACAAATCCAAGAAGATAAATGGAATTATAAACACATGTATCTACTATCTATGATGATATCCTTACATTGTGTATTATTATGGCGTGCCGTTTTGGTATTTAATAACATCGTTTTAAAAGAGGAAAAAAATATATATCTCTTCTTTCAAACATTTTTATTTCGTAATTATTCTGTTGAAGAATTAAAATTATGTTTTTCATAATAATAATACGGGAATTTCTATTATGAAAAACATAATAGAAATTGCCGATTTAAAATTATGATATACATAATAAGAATTCATGAATTAAAATTATGAAAAACATAATAGAAATTCAATTTCCATTATGTATTGAGGTTGCCTAATGCAAGTACCTGAAATCGTATAGTAAATGCATTACTGCAGAATAGGCAACCTCAATACATAATGTAAATTGAATTTCAACTATGTTTTCAATAATTTTAATTCTTGAATTTCTATTATGTTTTTCATAATTTTAAATCGGTAATTTCTATTATGTTTTTCATAATTGAAATTCGTGTATTATTATTATGAAAAACATAATGGAAATTCAACAATTAAAATTATTGAAAACATAATGGAAATTGAAGAAAAAAAGTTATGAGAAACATAATACAAATCCGTTTTGTATCATTTATTCAATAATTTCTATTCTTGAATTTGTATAATGTTTTTCATAATTTTAATTCTTGAATTTCTATTATGTTTTTCATAATTTTAATACTTGAATTCCAATTATGATTCTAATAATAATAATACACGTATTTTAATCATGAAAACATAATAGAAATTACCGATTTAAAATTATGAAAAACATAATAGAAATTCAAGAATTAAAATTATTGAAAACATTATGTATTGAGGTTGCCTATTCTACACAGTAATGCATTTACTATACGATTTCAGGTACTTGCATTAGATTAGTATAGGCAACCTCAATACATAATGGAAATTGAATTTCTATTATGTTTTTCATAATTTTATTTCATGAATTTTTATTATGTATTTCATAATTTTAAATCGGCAATTTATGTTTTTCATAATGGAAATTCCTGTATTATTATTATGAAAAACATAATTTTTATTCATTAACAGAATAATTAGGGAATAAACATTTTTGAAAGAAGAGATATTTTTGTTTTTGTTTTTAAAACGATGTTATTAAATACCAAAACGGCACGCCATAGTATTTGAAGCAGGGGAAGGAATTATAATCATTGCATCCAACCCTCCCCTCAAAATAAAATAATACTATGTAAAATTGCAGACGGAATTCTTACAGAATAGATACTTCAATCCGCCGATGAGCGAATTTGATCATGAAACCGTAGTTGCCCGCCGTTGTGAGGCGGAAAACATACAGTGATGGGCAAATGTGTGGGAGTAAATATCTCTGGAATTATTAGAGATATCAAAATGAAATTTGGAAGGTGGATACTACAGTAGATTGTCTATTTGTTTTTATATTTTTTAACAATTTTGAACTTCCGGTTTTACCGGAAGTAATGTCGATTTTAAAATTTGCAATGGAACACCCTGTATATTATTTTAGTTTCTGATGAAACATTTTATTACGAATACAAAAATATCGGGTTCGATATTTTTTATTTCAATACCTACCGAGATATTAACAGAAAAGTAACTAAAGAAAGGAAAAATCTGATATCCTTTAAAGAAATAATCATAATTATTAACTGAAACTAAGTGATTTTCAAAACATTGAAACTTAACTAAACTGAAATTAATGTATTAGATGTTCAAACTTAGCACCATTTACTTCTTGACAATAGGCAAGTCGGTTTGTAAATTCTCTAGTAACATTAGCTATTACTTCTGGTGGAATTCTCTGGATCTCTTGAGTTATTGTTGCAGCTAATTCTCGCAAATTATTTGATCTATCAACATAAACCTTAGACTTTAAATAATCCCACAGAAAATAGTCTAGTGGATTAAGGTCGGGACTTCGTGCAGGCCATTCATAAGTACCCCTTATTCCAATCCATCTGTGATGAAATGTCGGTAGGTAGGTAGGTAGGTATTGAAATAAAAAAAATCGAACCCGTTATTTTTGTATTCGTAATGAAATGTTTCATCAGAAACTAAAATAATATACAGGCTGTTCCATTGCAAATTTTAAAATCGACATTACTTCCGATAAAACCGGAAGTTCAAAATTGTTAAAAAATATGAAAACCAATAGGCAATCTTCTTTAGTATCCACCTTCCAAATTTCATTTTGATGTCTGTAATAATTCCAGAGATATTTACTTGGTTCCACACATTTGCCCATCACTGTATATTATTAGTGAATGACTCCGCCGCGCTAGTTTTAAATTCATAAGAGGTATAATATGTCTGACTATACCTATCTTCATTTTGCACTAAACTTGTGAATAAATACATGGATTGATTTTAATTGGTGGCATTTAATGTGCATAATGGGGATGCATGTGTCGTAACAGTCTTTGTATTTTTATTTAGTACTCCTTGAAAATAAACATTGCTTTGTATTATACATTGAGTTTTTCATATGGGACAGGAGAAAGGCAACGGAGCTTGAATGTAGTTCTGATAGAACCAAAAAGAAGTCTTCAATTCTGCTTGTGTCCACAAGCCTGATAAAAAATTTAGCAGAAGAAATGTGTGCTTCGGATTTTTGTATTGTCCTTTCATCATACTAGTGGGATGTTAAACCTATATCCGGTTTTTGGCATTCTATCAAAATATATTATTAGTAATTCTTTACAAAAGTTAATTCAAAATTTTTTTAAGCCGAATGCTTCAGGAGTAAACTGTAAATTAGAAATTTCTAAATGTTTGCAACTCTCACTACATATAAGTCACAAATCTGATGATGGAGCTAGCCACCAACTGATTATATGTTTTATATGGACAATGGTTTTATGAACTAATAACCAGTTACAAAAAGGTCATTCGAATTTGAAGTGTGAAGATAATATAATGACTGCTTTTTACAGAGTTTATACGAGTTTGACGTTTCAATAATATAAAGTATTAGAAGCATTGTATTAATATTTTTGAGTTTAGTTTAGTTAGCTTTTTTCCACAATTTTTCAAGCTAGAATAATGTGAACATAATATGGATCTTTTTTTGTATCATACTGCAGTAATTAGTTAGACGAAAATTGTGGTTTGAGGCTGCTAGAAGAAAATATAAACAGACCAAGTACAACTAGTTTGTTTTGCTGTGAAGACCATGTTGATGTATATAATCAATCATATAATATGTGTGCGAATTTGCCTTTACTAACCCAGTCATTCTTGTTAATTGAAATATCTAACAGTTACAAAAATAAACAATGACTATAAATTCGTTAATGGAAACTAATAATAGTAAAAGTCGAATTTGTAAGATAATTTAATAGTTTAAAAACAATATAAATCAGAAGTAAACTCAAACAATTCCTAGGTCATTCACTATTAAAACAATGCAACCTATACTTTATCGCGATTTTGAAAAAGAAGATGATATAATTGTGGTCCTATATTAACGTTTATGTAGCTTACTTCTCTTTTAGAGTATGTACGTCACAGCATTAATGGCGAACTATAGCCATTTTAGACCATGGTTTATATTTTTTCTACTTTGGTTTCAGCCCTTTATCAATTACATCTTGATAATTAGGCGAATAACCAAGCTATAACAAAAATATACAGCATTTACAAAAACAAATTTTTATTGGCAACTGAAACTGCGGTATTTACACAGCTCTGGAGCAGAGTATGTCCATCACTAACTATCAACATTGAGATAACATAATATTTTTGTTAAGTTTAACACCACCTGAAAGTTTACCATAAATCTAATTATCTTCAAACTCACTTATAGACATCTTTAATGTTACCGTGGAATATGTTTTAATCTATTTAAATACATGCTACATTTCTTGTTCCGTTAGATCTACATCAGTAATCATTTTTTAATCTCTTCAATTATAAAATGCAGGTACAACTATTCTACAAAACATATAGACCATTGCATTTGTCTGTTCGAAAGTTAAAAAAATATATTAGCTATTATTTTAATTATTCAGCCAATTATTGTTTTCTGGATATGTAGGTTAGCCTCGAACTGTTCATTAAGACGAAAGTTTTTCTACGTTTATTTGTTGATTTTACTGAAATTTATTATTGAAAAATACTATTATTACAATATAAAATTGAAGAAAAAGTTAATTGCGAGTAATATCAGCGGGACAAGCTAGTGTTATCAACTTTTATTGATGAAAGCGTTGTATAGATTTTGTTTTCCCGCCTACCTTACCAATAGGAACAATATGAAAATCAAAAATAGGGCGGATAGAACTTTCTAGCATCCCAAGTGCGGAAAATTCTTAACGACACGACTTTGTGAATTCTCACCATCTGTCACTTGACTACTTTGTGAACTAAGTGTTATATTTTTCTATGTTTATTTGTAGGCTTCAGTTCTAGGTTTAATTTTAATGTCTCTATCCAATTATTTCTTTGGTCTTCCCCTCTTTCTCTCACATCCAGCTAGTCTCTCAAGTCCTTCTTTTGTAGCTCTGTTATTTTCAAATCTCTATATATTGTGTTTTAAGTATCTTAGACGTACTGACCTTACTAACCTTACTACCTATATCGGAGGACTTTCATATATTTCCTGAGCTCCTGATTTGTTCTTCTGATCCAGATACCTTCCACTTTCTCCCTCATGGATTCTTCTGAGTATTTTTCTCTTCCTTATATCTTAATGCCTTTCTTCTTTTCTATTTATAATCTACAGCTTTACTGTTGGTCTTATGATTGTTGGATAAACCCCATTTTCTATTTTTCTCGATACCGCTTTTAATTTAACTGTTTTATACGCTTCTGTTTCTTTTTGTCAATTTTTCTGACTTATCATTTCTCTTGTTGATATTAACTCTTAGGTAGCTTATTTCGTTTGTTTTTTTGATTTTGATAAAAATGAGTTTGTGATAAAATTCTATAATTATTATAGTCTACTAAGAATGGGGACTAGAAAAGTGCACGTTCAAGTAGATGTTTTTCAAGGATAGCCATTTTGCTAGTTTTTATGAAATTTGATCATTTTTGTTTTAAAATTATAAATCAGTTTCATATATTCAAGTAGGTATGTATTATTCCACAACAATTCCAATATCAATTCATATGAAAGCCTGGACATGTACCCTTTTACTTAATTGTAAATTGTTGGAAATTTCTCCCTTCAATGGTAACCAAGTTAGACTACATTTTGCTGGAATGTTAGCAACACACAATTTTTCACATTCAGTTACTTTGTTGCTACTATTGGGCTTTTTTTTAATATTATGTTCGATGAAATCCACTTACACACATAATGGACATCTTACCAAGCATGTTTGCAAATACCTGAGCTGAAGAACTCTCCCATTTTTAATGTACTTTTTGTGTTCATTTATTCCTATTTTTAAAAGCGAAGATCTTCTAGCTAAATAAAATTTTAACAATCTGTCACATTCATGGTCAGATTGATCGGTTTAACGCAGGAAACTTGAATAATATAAATACAGTATTCTCGGAGGTGATGTATCCTGGATTTACTTGAAGGACCCGAAAATACTCGTAAATGTCAGTTGGCTGTTTAAATATTCTTTCTTGAAGTGCTTCCAAAAAGATGGTGACAAAATTAATCTCAAAAGCAACTGTTCCTCTCCAAGACAAAAAACTGTTACTGCTGATCGATTTGTTTACCGAAAAAGGAATTGCGAAGTTTCGAGAAACCAATCCTCAATGAATGATCCTCCACCAAGACAACTTAAGTTTCCACACAACTCGAAAAACAATGAACTGCGTGATCGAAGGTTCCAGTTTATGCAGTCAAAGCCTACAAAAACTCTATATGAATATGTCAACAAGCAATTGGAATAACTACTTCCAGGATTGGTTCCAAAGGATACATTCAGTACATTATTTACCAAGTAGGAAAGGCAGAGACTTAGCAGCACAAAGTTCAGGAGTGTGACTTCCCTACGAGGTAAACATACTATTTTTCGCAAATTTCATTCCATTCCAGACAAAATCTCTTAAAAGAAGTCCTTATAGTTGTATATACGCATATTCTTACCTTATTTCTCTTGATTTTCTTGCAAAAAAAAAAAGTCCCAGAAATGGGAAATTTATCATAAACATTCAACCACATTCCTGAACTCTGTACTGCTGAGTACTGCAGTCGTCCAAGAATGTAAGGCTTTTCCTCCTTGGTAAACAATGTACTATTCCTTTGTAAATCCTTTTTTACTAAGGAAATGTTTTTGGCTTTATCGTATATGCCAGTAAAAATAGCCTCTTTTTTGTCAACCTCGCACTGAATTTACGATCGAATTTTTTTTATACTTATTGAGCATGAAATCACAAAATGCTGAGATTTCGGTGATGCTTCAGGCCATCTTGATAAAACCCTTTTGGCCGATATCTCGGGAACTCTGCACTTTAAAGCAAAAGTCATTGAGACCATGATTGTAGAGAATAGTCGAGCGGATAAAGCACAAAAAAGGCTCAAAGTTGCGGTTTTTTGCATTCGCTTCGGAAAATTATTTGTAAAAAATGTACCTACATCGCTGCATCGCTGCATCGCTGCAGTCAAAAATGCATGCCAAAAATACATCTTTTGGGAGGCCTTTTGGAGAATGTAAAAACTCTGTAAGTAAGAGTCAGAACTGGCTCAAATCGGGTACCCGGGGTTTTCGAGGTCGCTGATCACGATTATGATGTTGAAATTGACCCCCCGGACACCTTTGGCTCAGGAGCGCCGATGAACCTCGTCTCCGTGAGACTCTCCAAAAAATCACGAGGGGAACGAAAAAACTCCGCGCCCGGGGGTTTTTCGGGTGGCTGAATTCAAATATGGCATCGGCGAACACCCCCCGGACACCTGGACCTCCCTCCGAACAGCCCGGAAATTATTGGAGGCGTGTTTTTTGATGCGCAAAATCACGATTTCACGTCGAAAACGACATTCCCACCACCTGGTGCACCGCAACCTGCGCTTGAACATCGTCTCCGAGGGTTTTCCAAACAAAATCGAAAAAGGTGAACCGAAAATCTTTATAATGGGTTTTTGGGGCCGCTTAATCAGAATTTTGCGTGGGAAACGTCCCTCTGAACACCTGGTGCGCCGTACCCTGGCCACGAACGTCTTCTCCGTGGGGCTCTCCCGAATTTCTAGCGGGGAAGGAGGGAAACTCGACGCCCGGGGGTTTTTCGAGTGGCTGAATTCAAATATGGCATCGACGAACCCCCCCGGATACCTGGTGCACCCGAACCTCGACCTGGACGTCATCCCCGAGAACTTTCTTGACAATATCGACAAGAACAGCCCGGAAATTATTGGAGGCGTGTTTTTGAGACGCGAAATCACAATTTCACGTCGAAAACGACCCTTCCACCACCTGGTGCACCGGAGGTTTTCCAAATAAAATCGAAAAAGGTGGACCGAAAATCGTTATAAGGGGTTTTTTGGGCCGCTTAATCAGAATTTTGCGCGGGAAACGACCCCCTGAACACCTGGTGCTCTGTACTCTGGCCTCGAACGTCTTCTCTGAGAATTTTCCTGACAATATCGCCAGAAACAACCCGAAAAGTATTGGAGGGGGGTTTTTGGGCCCCTCAATCCAAATTTCACGTCTAAGAGGAGCCTTCCACCACCTGGCGCACCGGGACCTGCGCCTGAACGTTGTCTCCGAGGGTTCTCCAAACAAAATCGACAAAGACTAACTGAAAATCATCCCATAATTCCACACATTGATTGATGTGTAACTGTGCCTGGGGTCCTCGAAGAAGTTGATCCAGTCCTGTAAAATTCAAAACTCTGATTTTGAATAGAGCGAGGAGAATTACGACATAATCTCCGGCTAGATCTACGAACTTTACCGAGCGACCTTTCACTTTTCTCCCGACGCTGAAAACGCTTTTGTGGAAGTATACAAAAAGTCTTTCTCCTAACTCCAGCCCCCCCCTCGCCAACGTATGGACCGAGCAGCTGCCGGCAGTCGAAAACTGTTACCGGAATACATTACCAAAACTCCATAGTCAGGAGAACCACGTGTTTATTTTCTAGATTTTCGTTTTGTAAGAACCTATGCTGCCACGATATATATTCATTACAGATAGTTGTGTTCAGCGCATATCAGTGAGTGAAGTTTTTGGTGCATATCAGTTCGAGGCCAGAGTACGGCGCACCAGGTGTTCAGAGGGACGTTTCCCACGCAAAACTCTGATTAAGCGGCCCCAAAAACCCCTTATAACGATTTTCGGTTCACCTTTTTCGATTTTGTTTGGAAAACCCTCGGAGACGATGTTCAAGCGCAGGTTGCGGTGCACCAGGTGGTGGGAATGTTGTTTTCGACGTGAAATCGTGATTCGTGCCTCAAAAAACACGCCTCCAATAATTTCCGGGCTTTTTTTGTCGATATTGTCAAGAAAGTTCTCGGGGATGATGTCCAGGTCGAGGTTCGAGGGCACCAGGTGTCCGGAGGGTGTTCGCCGATGCCATATTTGAATTCAGCCACCCGAAAAACCCCCGGGCGCGGAGTTTTTTTCGATCCCCTCGTGATTTCCTGGAGAGTCCCACGGGGACGAGGTTCATCGGCGTTCCTGAGCCCCAGATGTCCGGGGGGTCAATTTCAACATCATAATCGTGATCAGCGACCTCGAAAACCCCTGGGTACCCGATTTGGGCCGGTTCTGACTCTTATTTACAGAGGCCTCCCAAAAGATGCATTTTTGGCATGCATTTTTGACTGCAGCGATGCAATTCCCGATTTGTAATGGGAACAAAGTGGGAACATTTTTTACAAATAATTTTCCGAAGCGAATGCAAAAAACCGCATTCCGATCCGTCTTTAGGGAAAAAAATTCCGAACTTTGAGCCTTTTTTGTGCTTTATCCGCTCGACTATTCTCTACAATCATTGTCTCAATGACTTTTGCTTTAAAGTGCAAAGTTCCCGAGATATCGGCCAAAAGGGTTTTATCAAGATGACCTGAAGCACCACTGAAATCTCAGCATTTTGTGATTTCTTGCTCAGTAAGTATAAAAACTTGCACCTTTTGTTTTTCGTAAACTCTTTTTGTAGGACTCCGTTTACGACTTATGGCTCTTCTATCTTGGCCGATAATTTTTAAATATTGGAGTGCGAGTTTGAATTCTATACTTATTGTCTATATTGTGTAGACTGAGCTTTAGATCAGGTGAAATGAGAAGCTCTACGGCAGCAAGAGAAGTAATGTTGGACGACGAGTAGACTAAAAGGGCAACGACTCTGAAGTATTGAGTAGTAAGATCCGGAGGAACTATACTAGGAACAGATATCTGTTAATATGAATGTGTGTATGATCGGTGCGATTCGGTAAGAGTAGAGACGGCGCGCGGTGATCAGGGGGCCTAATATTTTCACAAAATATTAGTGGACGCGGTAGGTAGAATACAAAGGCTCGTTTTACATAATCGAGCGGTGTCTGATAATAACAAAATATACAATATTGAATGAACATTTTTGGAGAAAAATTTACTGCTGCAAAAATTATATAAAGGCGCAGCTTCTTAGATGGTGATGGCATCTTTGAAAAAAGAATAAGGAAGATCCAATAAGAAAAATCTCTGGTTGGACGACAAATTTCGGAACCACGGATCGTCCCAAACTTAGATAGGAAGATCAAGTGATTGATGATCTGAAGTAAATAGGAATGGAAAAACATTACAAATTACACATCGCATGCTGTAGTAAGCAGAAAGAAAGAGATGAAAAGACTAACAACAGGAGTCCTAGCGTATATATGTTATAGGCAATTTGTATAATTCAGGCATTCTATACAATACCTAGGGAATGTATAGAATGCCGGAGTCGTTCAGGAAATGTATGAAATGATATTCAATAGTTCAACTATTTCACACTTTACCTAGGAAATGTATAGAAAACCTAGGCATTGTATAGAATGCCGGTTGAAGCATAGGTAATGTATGTAATCGATTTTTCATAATAGATTTCACATAAAAAAAACAACCAGTTTTCGTATAAGTACTTTAAAAAAACTATTGGTAACATAATTATAATTTGAAAGGAAATAAAATCTTAGGTAACATCTTTGAACGAATTAAAATAAAGTAATATTAAAATTGCAATCTTGCAATCTTGTAGGTACCTACTTAATAACAAAAAGAAATATTTTCTTAAGTATCTTCACAAGTGCAGTAATCGACACAAAATCTATGCGCTACGATATCAAAGCAATGACATATTATTAAAAGTTTTATTATACCTACTAGAGTTCAAAATCAACATTATTAAACTTTAATTTAACTCAAACATTACTCCGAATAAATAGAAATTAAGAATCTTTTAATAACATAATTATAATTTGAAATAAAATACGTCTGCATAGAACGCTTCTGGCATTTTATACAATATTTAGGCAATGTATGAAATGAATCGTATTATACACATTGCCTGAACGTTTTTGGCAATGTATATAATGCCTAGGTATTCTATACAATGCCGGATTATACAAATTGCCTATAACATATACATAAAATTCAAACCACGTGATAGGAGTAACACATTATCCATCCAATCGGAAATAAATCGCGTGGTTTGTATGCTTAGTGAGTTTTCTCATGGATCTGCATTTTTTCTCACTTTTCAGTAAATGTTCACAAAAAAGTGCGTGAAATAAATACCGATTCTTTTTTGTGGGCCAAAAATAGATGTCCATTCTTTGTCTGACGTGTCAATTGCAAAAGAGCCACACACACACACTAAAACTTCGTCAAGCTAGTCTAAGCAATGCACTCTTCCGCGGAATAGGTGGAAATTCAAAATTTCAATCCAATTCTCTTCAGCAAGTCAACGAGCCAGTACACGTGCGTTTAAGTTAGATGTGTAGGTACTCCGACGACCATGGAGTCGGACGTACATAAAGTGCATAATTGTACGACTAAACTCCTTCTGGCAAATCGAGCCATTTAAAATATTACATCAGCTTGATCCAAGTACCTACTCCACTGCTCTTCTCATTTTTCATTCCAATATTCACATTTTTTCCAATACGGATTCTAATGGTATTTTGTTTTGTGATCAACTTCATTTTGAGATGTTTTCATAAATCATGTTCAATATTATACTCAATAGTAATAACTTTTTTTTTCGGAAATTGGTTATCAAGAAATGTGATCATGAAATGTTTTATTAATAAGAAAACGCTTTTCGCAATCCTCTCTGGTAAATACTTTAAGGGTAATGTGTCGCGACACAAGACAAGACGTGAGCAAGTGTTCAGCCACCGCAGGTATCCAAAGAACATTTAGTTTTATTTAAAGTTACTAAAAAACTAATGTCGTTATCAAGGCCTACAAGTTGCAATTGTAATTGTTAACTCTCTTGTCGGATTAAAAAGCATGCGTCGCAGCAACATTGTAAGAAGGAATGTTCCCGACAGTGGCGCGGTTGAAGCAATTAGAAAGATTCCTATATTAATAAATTGGACAGATGTTATTAATTATAATCATCTCATTCACAAAAGATGTTAATAATATTCATTTAGAACTGTAGTTTTTTTATTTCATAAAATTGTTTTATTTATCAATCTCTTGGCAGGCTCATCAAATCATGAATCACATATATTTTCATTTCATTCAATGTTTATTTTTCAATATCCACATATTTTATATTCTTCAAGTAGGTACTCTACGTTATAATTGGAGGTTGAGAGAATCACATTCCTTTTTTTTCTCAAATATAGTACAATGCTCGTGTAACACAGTAATTTATTTTTTCTTTAAACGTATAGGTACTTTCTGCTACATAGACTGTAGGAATAACCAATTATTTTTTCAATCAACAATAATGATAATAAACGGCGTTGTAATCGAGTAGGTGAGAACTATCAAATACCCTAGTGGTTTTTTCACTTATTCATTTGTTCATCAATATCAGTGTTCCCAGTATGAATTTCAATAACTGCGTTTTAATAATTGTACATTAAAATAAAAATGTGTTTATTTTTAATGTTTCATAAATGAAGTTTGCATTTATATGTTTCCAAATTTCTCATTCATTAAATTGTCCTGCCGAATTACACTCGAGGTTTGTATTGATATTGGGTAAATTTGTGTTGTTCAAATTCTAAACTGTTTCCTTTAGCAATTTGACTCGAATAACTGTCAACCTAAAAGAGAGAGAGAGAGTACAATTAAGCAAAGTATACCGCGAAATACAATGAAGACAAAAAAGTCTGCGTGGGATCAGTTTTGAATGTTTCTGGACGCACGTAATTATACGTTAGAAAAGGAGACTTCTGAACAAGTTATAGCAAAAATTCTTGAAGATTATGGTTTTAAAATGAAAAAAAAAGATGGAACTGATTATACTGAAGCTAGTGTGAAAACACTTTGGAATACGACTGCTCAAATAGTTCAGGAAAAATATTTTCTAGAAGTTAACATCAAAATTGATCCATTTAAAGATATTACCTATAAATTTGCTAGTTTGGCCAGAGATACAAAACGTAAAAAGCTTCAGGCTGAACCTGAAACCAGAAAAAGAAGTTCTAATGAGTTTACCAAAGAAGAATTAATGGAAATGGTAGAAAGCTATTCTGAAGATAGTCCTGATGGGTTACAAAAAAAGTTTTTTCATTTATGATCGTTCGAATTAGCATGGCGTGGAAATGAAGCTGCTTATTGTGATATAAATTACATTAAAAAAGGATATGATAATGAAGGTAATTTTAATGGCAGGGTAGAATATAATCCAATCTTTTCCAAAACGACACAAGGAGGATCCAAAGGTTTATCTGGCAGTAAGTGGCTGGTAAGAAATAATGCTTACATACAATTTGTGTCCCGTTCGTTTATTTTTAAAAATTATTGAAAAAAGAGAATCCAATCCTTATCTAACAACAACAAGATTATTTTTAACAGTACATCCAAATTGGGAGAAAGGAATATGGTACAAAAATGGACCATTGGGAATTAATACAATTTCAAAGTGGATGAAAATATCGGCAGAATCAATTGGTATAGACACAAAAAAAATAAAAATAACCAATCATTCACATAGAGCCTCTGCAATATCTGCATTAGCAAGTTGGTGAACAAGAAGTATTTAAGCTTACAGGACATTCTTCTGCCCATTCTTTGAAACCATATTTACAATTAAATGAAGAACACCATTTCCAACTTATAGAGAACCTTCGAGAAAATAAAAATAAAGAAAAGGAATCCTCAGTTTCTAACTTATATTCATCACAGGTTATGATGCAAAACAATCCCCAAAATAATGCTACAAGTACAATTATAATAATTTTACTTTTTACATAAATAAGTAATTTTTTTCATAATATTATTTTTTTGGCTTTGTATAATTGAAGTTTGCAATAAATAAAACGTTTAAACATATGATTTTTTAGTTTTTCTCTCGTGAAATAGTCATGTCGAATACCACTCAATTGAAAATTTTGTAAGGTAAAATTTTTCTCTTGTCGTATTCAAATGTGTTGCTTTTAGGTAATTTTGCTCATGACATTTTAATTTAATAATTTAATTTCTTAAAAATGTCATTCAAACTTTCAGACAATCGAAAAATTTTGCCGACAAAATTTTCACTCTCGTGGTATTATATATGATTATTTTTTTCACCTGTCAAAATCTGACATTTTGGTGGTTTTAACCAATAGCAATACATTATTCCAGCCAATCATTCGGTATTATACTGATAATTCTGCTTCCTCATCGATAATACCTTGTTTACATTGAAACGTCAAAATTTTACTTCGAATTTGTCATTATTGACAACTAAAATTGCTTCGAAGTTCATTGAAAAATGAACACAAACTGATTCAGTGCCATCACCCAAGAGAATATTGAACATTCAGGTAATACAAAATTTTTTGAACCATTGGTTTGGATTGAAATTTTTAATTGTTAAAAAAATAATTATCCCAAATACAACTCGCTCTTCAAATTTTATCACATAATTTTTTATTTTCATCACTCAAACATGTTTATTTGTGGCAAAAACATTCAAACAAACCGAATTTAGATAAAATCCCTCGTCCTAACGGACTCGTGATTTTATCAATCGGTTTGTTTTCATATTTTTGCCAAATAAACAAGTTCTCGATAATTTTTACTTTTCAAAGAATACTTGTTTATTTGTCAAAAATATGAAAACAAACCGATTGATAAAATCACGAGTCCGTTAGGACGAAGGATTTTATCTAAATTCGGTTTGTATGAATGTTTTTGCCTCAAATAAACAAGTTTGAGTGATGGAAATAAAAAATTATGTGATGAAGTTTGAAGAACGAGTTGTATTTGGGAAGATTATTTTTTTCAACAATTTAAAATTTTGTATTAAATGTTCAATATTCTCTTGGGTGATGGCACTGAATCGGTTTGTGTTCATTTTTCAATAAACTTCGAAGCACTTTTACTTGTCAATAATGACAAATTCAAAGTAAAATTTTGACGTTCCAATGTAAACAAGGTATTATCGATGAGGAAGCAGAATTATCAAAGGTAATACCACGAGTGCTTCAAATTTTATCGATAATTTATTATTTTCCTATAATAATAATAATAATAATATGTAATGTAGTATCATCTATATAAAAACTAAATATATTTATGCTTACGAATACTTCAATATATTTGTTGATATCTATCCAATATTATAAAAGTAATTAATAAGTTACAGCTTACTCAAATATTTCATTAATAACTACATTTTCTTATATTATACGTGAGACCCTGCACACAACGTCCAAACTACAGTAACATTTCGTGTCCACACTCATGAAGCACCCATATGAAGTATCACTTTATCCACTAGTGAAACAATAAAAAATACAATCTTACATCAATTACATTTCAATGATTTGTGACGCTGCAGCTGCTGTCAGAGCGAAACGTCAAAACACTCTTAACACTCTTCGTGTTTTAGTTGTGTTATATCAATTCAAAAAAATTAAACTTTCCTTTGTGGATCGCAGACTATGGCATTTAACACTTAAAGTGTAACCCTGCTGAAATTCCGCCAGTGCAAACTAGTTTCATATCATATCAGCCAAATCTAGTAATGAGTTTTGTCGACAACTAAAAGCAGCTCGGTTTTTGTTTATACCAAGCTGTTGATTGATATCAAGAATGTTTTTCAAATAACTGGATTTTAATTAATTAATTAATTATAGAAGTCTCTTAGATATATGTATGTGTAAAGATAAACGGTTATTATTTTATGTTTGCCAAAATGAACAGTTTTAAATTAAAACGATCGTTTCTAAGAAATGATATTGAGCAAATAATTGTACGTTCGTAGTTGAGTTTTTTCAGCTCTAGCTAAAATTGACCATTTTTGTTTATTGAAATATAGTTCCTATTCTGTTCTGTTTAAAGTTTGGAAAATCAACTAGAAGAATTCAATCGCAGTAGGAACAGAGTTGAGAGTAGGGAGAGATGGGTAGGTTGATCGTCTAGCAAACAAAAATTCTTGACTTCTTTAAATGTTACAGAAATATCTTATTAACGCATAACTAGTCAGTATAATCATTTATGGCCAGTGAATCACTGCTAAAAATAAATCATTTTCAGTAGTAATATCCCTAGGACATTAGCTTGAGAAATTTTTCTTCCAATTATGAGGCATTTGTCAATGTCCGAGCGATAGTCGGCGGAAATTTTTTTTTAAGGAAAATTTTAATTCAACACAACGAAGCCTTTATTTATCAAAAGTACAGATAGGTTGTGGAGGTACAATAATTATTAAAATTAGAAGATCTATTCCACGCATAATATTTATGATCTTGTTGTGGTGTCCTTGATCTAGATTTAAGTATGGTTTTATAGAATTTTGATTGCTATAACCAGTAATTTTCAGCAAATGTTGCTATCCTACACCACTTTTTGCGAATCCACTAACATCAGTTGATCTATTCGAGTCATTTGTTATCTTTTTGTTCTTTATATACAAGCCAATTGACTCAGCAGCAGATTCAGTCCATCCATTTATTGTATTTCTTCCAACAGGTACCTACATTATCGTATTAGTTGTCAGTTCCACTTCTTCAGTGTCGAATTGGTTTCAAGAACAGTCGTGATTAGGTAATATTGTTGCCTCGTCTCGATATCAGCTTAACTATGAGACGTACAGGGTCTTTCACTATTGGAAACCAAACATTTACTGTAGAAGAAGGATGTAGGATGTAAGGTACGATCGCTGGTTTGATGAAAATAACAAATTGAAAATTTATCTCCTCTCTACATTTGGTAGCGACTAGAAGTATCTAGTGTGAACTATTAAAAAACTAAATTTATAACAAAAGCTTCGGAGGACCAGTGACGGATGTCACGAAATTGTGGAGGTGAAAGATTTGAAATGAAAAAACCTTGTCTGTGAAAATATACTTATTATTTTAATGAATTAAACGAATTTCACATGAAATGGTTCTTGGACTACAAAGTAAACTTTCAAATTATATACCTACAATGAGAAACTATACAATAATTAGCAATGTTCGAAATTGAATATAATACAATATTCACACAGTTAAATATAAATGGGTAGTTACAAATAAAATATCTTCAAACAAAAGGTAGAACAAATGAAACCGACAACCCTGAAATAATTGAGGCTGATGGTGATATTGAAGTTGCACTTGATGTAGAACTTTCTCGCCAGTAATTTTTACTTTGGAGATGATTTAATTTTTATATATATTAAATATAATGTACTCACAGTAATTGTAGCTCTGAATTTAGGATGAATTAGGTATTACTTTTCACTACTTGTAGCTATACAAAATACCCATTTTATCGGGTGTAAATTTGTTGAGAGTTGTGGCCTACACTTTCTACATATGGTCTAGTCGACGATTTTGGAAAAAAAACACTCGATGAGAGAGAACTACCCTTAAATAGTTAAATAACACATGTAGTCCAGTAAATGAAGGAGGAAAAAAAGGCAAAGTTAACATTAATGACGCCCTGTTTTCATCTTCCGGTTGGAAGTTGCATTTGGTACATCATTAAACATGAGACAAAGTTCTGCATGAAAACGCGTGCGAGGGCGGAGAAAATGGCCCCAAAAGACCAGGAAAATAGGTTTTCAGCCAATATCTCCTAAAATATGGTGGTTAGAGATTTTCCGTTCGTATAAAAATTGAAGTTCAGGTAATTTTCTACAAAAATGGTCCTCATGATTTTTTTCGCAACATTAATATTTTCTGCAAAAAAATCGGGTTGAAATACCGGAAATTTTGAGACTTGTGAAATATGCATATGCAAATATGTTTTGTACAAAATTTGAGCTGGGGGGTGTTGGAAATCCATTATTTTCAATGTTTTGGATTGTGGAAACCAATTGTAGATGGCGCCACCACATTTTACAGATTGGGAAAATCCTCGGTGCCATAAATGAGAAACCCTGTAACCAGACACTTTTGATGGATATTTATGTTTCCGAGGGTCTTGTTTTCCTCTCAGATGAGGCCTCAAGATATACTTATCAGGAAAACGGGCTATAAGATTAATTCTATAGGGAGATGGACCTCACCAGTGGACCTGAATCTAGCAACAATCAGCTTTGCACATGTGACAAAAAACTGAAGTTCATTAGGCTTTTGGTAGGGAAAACTGAAAATGCCTCAAGAGTGAAGAATATTTACCCATAATACTCAGCAACAATTTCTTGCAGATTCTCCGCAAATTTTTTGCAACCAGACTGATTGAGGTTTTTGGAATAACGAGTTATAAACGTTCTCCATGTTTCATTTATTATAGAAAAATATATTTTTTATTCATTTATTTATTTATTTATTTATCAACGGGAGAACCCAATATAATGATACAAGAATAATACATTATAGACTAAAATATTACATAGAAAATTTTTAACAAAAGTACAAGAGATTCGCGGGTTAATTGTCCGTGAATTGATGAAAAAAGTATATAAAAATACATTGCAATCATGACATAAATCTGTTCGTCACCAGTCATCATCTGATTCTTGGTCAAGAACTTCTTCTGGGTCTAGAGCTCCCTCTTGCTCTACCCCGTCAACAACTTCTTCTGAGTCTACAGTTTCCTCTAATTCTACCTCTTGGGATAACATATATCGCTGTATTTATAATTCGAACACTGGCGTGACTCACACGAACCACAAATAGATGAGCAGACGACACGAGCGCCACGTAGAGCACACGCGCGGCGAACGACGGAGGAACGAAAGTAATAAATTATAGCGTATACACTTAGATATACTGGTTTTTCCCCGGGGTATCAAAGGTATGACTTATATACATCGATGGAAAGGTGGGAATTACCCTGTTACACTAGTTAAGGTGTTGAAATGTTAGAAATAAAGAGCAGGGAGAAAAAAACCACCAAAAAAAGTGCGTTCTTCCTTGAGCCCGCGTTTTCTAATTTTATTGAAAAATGGACGACTTCGTCAAAAAAAATAATTGAACAATCGAAAGGTAGACATTCTTAGCTTTCAAATGATGTATCATAGAGACCAATCGGATCATGTATAAATTTGTAATTGATGGTGTTCACAAAATTTCCCCGCGATCCAAAAACAGCAAAAATTTGGGATTCAATAAACAACGATTAAATGAAAATTAAAAAAAATTAGGATATACAAATTTCAGGAATGACAAAGGACCTTATGAGGACCCATAATCAAGAAAATTTTGAGTAAATTAGTGCAATACAAGAAAAATAGGAACAAATTCCTGGCGAGGTCAAAATTGCCCGGGAGCAGGAAGTTTGACCCGTCTTCCGATGTGGCCAAAAGAGTCAAGCGTGACTCAATTCACAGGGTATGATAGCAGCAGAATTCCTCTTTCACATGAATTTTGAATTATGAGAAAATATGCATTTTTCACAAAGTTATTGAATAATTTGTCCCCCCGCTGATGTGTAAATACACGGACTGTGCTCTCCGGCATACAGCACAGAAGCTCATTATTCGAGGTGCGCTTGGTACCGTTTTTCTCGAAACCGGTCAAATTTTCGAGAAAAATCATAGGGACCATTTTTGTAGAAAATTAACTGAACTTTAATTTTTATCAGAACCAAAAATCTCTAACTGCCATATTTTAGGAGATATTGACTGAAAACCTGTTTTCTTGGTCTTTTGGGGCCATTTTCTCCGCCCTCGCACGCGTTTTCATGCAGAACTTTGTCTCATGTTTAATGAGGTACCAAATGCAACTTCCAACCAGAAGATGAAAATAGGGCGTAATTAATGTTAACTTTTTTCCTTTATTTACTGGAATAATGGTGAGAATGATCGAAGATCAGCGATTGAGCAGGGCAGTCATTTGAAGCTATTGTAGAAATTTTGTGAATTTTTACGTTTACTACATGTACAGCTTTTAGAACCTCCTTGGTACGTTTTACTGAATACCGGATTGTATAAATGCGATTTTTGATTTTTCTCGATTTGGAAAAATACACCAGACAAGCAACTACCTCTCCTGTTCGCCACGCTAACTCTACAGCAGAAATATGATAAAATTCACGCATAAGACATTCAGGAGTATTTTGTTAACTTTAGACAAATTTAATGAAACTGAACTGAACTCTCTGACTGATGGACTTACGTTCACATGGATCTGCTTGTAGTTTCTTCATTGCATCGCGGGCATCTTGGGCAGGTTTAAATACTTTATTGTCAAACGGGTCAATTATGATATTATAGTCATTATAGTACTTTTCTTGTGAAAGTTTGCACGAAACATTCCACATTGGGGTCCGGTGAACTAGAGGGAGGCACGAGTTTTGGACTGATCTTGCGAAAAATCCGTAGTTCTCACCTATTTTGAAGATTATCCGCCAAAAAATTTGCCGGTTATAAACAATGTACAGAGAAAAATCCAGCCGCCACTAGATCCATTACTTTTGGACTTGATATTTTATACGAGGCTTGTTCAATTGAAACCCATCTTTGGTCCAGGAAAAATTTATTGAGAAGTACAGTTACAAATAACTACCACTACAATTGAGGCACATATCCCACTGTTTCACCAACCGATGTATACCCTGCTTATAGAATTCTTGTGGCTGCTGCTGGAAGAATTCTTTCACAGCGTTTTGTACTTCTGCGTCCGACTGAAAACAGTTACCTTTTAACGCCTTTTTTAGTGGCCCAAAGATGTGAAAATCACAAGGCGATAAATCGGGACTATAGGGTGGATGCTCTCATATCCTCCATTTCCTTTAATACGTTGGCAACATGAGGCCGAGCATTATCACATTTGGACGGATTGTTAACAACAAACGCCATTTCAAAGTCACAATACTTAAAATCGCTGTCAAATATAAACGAAATAAACAGATCAGTGTGACGTTTGCATACACTACTAATGTTGGAAAACGTCAGTTGAATGATTACAATTGTTTCCAAGGCTAACCTGACCAAAGATGGGTTTCAATTGAACCAGCTGTGTGCAAACAACAGTTTAAATATATTACACTTTACAGGAAAGTGATTAACAATATGTATTCTTGCTAATCGTAATAACATTCCAGTTAGTTTCCTCACAATAATACTCAAATTACCACAAATCTGCTCAACACAACAATTAATTCCAATGACAGAGAAGCGCTAGCGTAAGCAGTAGTGTTAGTGTGTAACGCCCGTAAAAAATCGGTAATAATCACGAATATACACCAAACTTGTAGTAAATAGGGATGTTTAATATCCAGATAGTCTGTTTTTTTTTGCTTCCTTGCTCCTCCTAGTATCAAGAGGTGTATTGGAGTAGGAATAATAAGGTGTCGAGAGCTGCAATTGGCGTGCTTCTCTCATGCACACTGGAACACTGAAACAGGTGAGTATTTGTACCTTGATTAGAGTGTTTATTGCATTATTTTGTGATGTCTTCGTTCACCATACTAAATACGAATATATTATGGGTTTAATCACTACCTACACTGTATATTCTGTGTACCATGCGCGTACTTAAAGCTGCGTTTTGGCACAAGTTTGCCTTGCCATCATTATTGTGTGGTCTCTTTGGACTTTTTCCAATTGTTTGGCTCACGTTCATCTTGAGTCAATAATTATCCCAAGATATTCAACATCCATCTCCATTAGAATCTCCGTGCCTTGAAGTAATAATGAACCTATATAATGTAATTCCTTCTTTTTGTGTAAGTTTCTATATTCGTGCTTGTTGCCTGCGCTGTCTGGAATTTTCCGACCAGATCGTTCTCATAATACAAGACAGTATTGTGTTTGCCTTTGATTCTCCCAGTGTCAGCCCGTCCAGTTTCATATTAGACGAGATATGACTTCTCCCAATGGTCATCCTCCTGAAACCTGGGATAATAATGTTTCACACATTGAGGTTGAGGCAATTATTTGGTGCAGTCTAAGCATCTGCAGCTTTGTTTTATCAATTTTTGCTTTTGACGAATTGCTCCCATCATCAACGCTGCTGCTGATTACCTACATATTGTATTACATCCATCGAAGAATATTTAATTTTTCAATATGAAGAATTTTTTAAATTTATATCTATACGGTACTAAAACTATTATTGCTATTAGCTACGGTACTGTAAATATTTTGTAAACTTAACTGAGTCCAACAATTAATAGGACCATATCTCCTTTCGATTTAAATCATTTATTTGTTCGGACATGACAAGGAGATCCTTACGACTTCTCTAAAAGGATTTATCGACGATATACAATGAGTGCCATCGTTCTCAGAAAACAACGTTCGCAAGTTTTTCACTTCATGGTTTGCCGATTTAAAAAGGGTAAGTGTTAACTTGAAGAAGAAACGTCGGAGAATTTTAATATTCCAATATTTGTACAAATCAAACAAACGAAAAGCTAATTTCCTCTTTAGCAGAATAAATGTAAATTTACAGCTGTCAACTCAGTTTATAAGTAATGTTGGTATTTATAGGGCCACAGAAAAAAGGCCACCCTGACATTTGTTTAAAATGGTTATTAATAAAAATATCAAAAGAAATAGTTGAGATTATTTCCATATTTTTTGAAAACAGGAAGTGTGCAAGAATAACAGCGAATGTATTCAAACAGCTTCATCAAGACAAGATCTGTTATTTATATAGTAATAGTTGCCTTGATAACATATTTGAAAGTCGGACATGTGAAAATAAATGAAGTTTATTTATTTTTTGTGGAGCTTAAAAGCGTCTGACACAAAAGTTTTGGTCCATGGAATGATACTACTTTAGAATATTATAATAATAATGTTTATTTGTACAAGATAAATACAGTAATTTTGTTTGAATACTTTTTACAAATATACAAATAAACCTTAGCAAACCACGAAGTAAAACAAGTTACTTGTATGTGGTATAACATATAGGAAGATTAAAATAAATTACTAAAAAAATACAACAATAATTACAAATTGAAATTTTAAAATCGAACATAACACATTGACATATTTTACTTATTTAAACACAGAAACACGGGTACATGTTTACATACAGCTCTCACATTATATGGATCCTTTCTCTATGATCGTAGATTTAACATTGCTTGACAAATAGTCCACGCACTGAATCGCGTGGTGTGTTTGACAAAGAGGTTTTTACTTTATTTTTGTATATAGAAAATTTTGTCTCATCTCTGATATCAACAGGTGAGAAGTTAAATATTTTGGGTCTTAGGAACGCACAGCTTCTTTGACCAATTGTTTTTTTTATGCGTGGAGGAATATATGTGGATTTGTTGCGTGTGGCATATGCATGCATTAATGCTTGTAATTCGTTGTTATGTGTGTATTGATCAATACTTACATTTAGAAAATACAATTGTCTTATGTCATACCTACATACCTGTCTCTGAATAGAGTGCATTGCTGGAGCAATCATAACCCCTATCAAGTATTGTTCTCAAGAATCTTTTTTGGAATATTTCTAGAGGGGATAGATATCCTTTTGCTAAACCACCCCATCCTATAATACCGTAATTCAAGTGAGATTCAACTAGATTCTTATAAACTATTTTTTTTTTAAATTGAGTATAGGTACTACATATTCGCTTGAATTTAAATAGCATAACCCTTAACTTCCTTAGAAGAATCATAATATGTTGATCCCATCCTAACTTCGAATCTAATATTATGCCAAGATATTTCACACTAGTTTGGGCTGTAACTGTAAATTGAGTTTCTACTTGAAGGTTAAAATTCGGAAGAGTGGTACTATATGAACTAAATGGGAGATAAACAGTCTTTTTGAAGTTAATTGAAAGCAATCTGTTATCAAACCATTCTTTAATGCTTTGCAAGTCTTGTTCTAGTTTTTGTTTTAAATTAAACCAGTTACTGTCTTCACAAAACAGTAGTGTGTCATCAGCAAAACTAATAATTTTGCAATTTGTTTCTAATAAAAATAAGTTGTTCAGGTAAACATTAAAAAGTACGGGTCCTAACACCGTGACTTGAGGTACACCACATGTAACAATTCGTTTATTACTCAATGTATTTTCTATTTTTACCTTTTGTTGTCTATTTGATAGGTAGCTTCGTAAGAGTTGGTGGGGTATACCACGTATGCCTAGATCTTCTAAAGTGCTTATAAGTATACCATGGTCAACTGTATCAAATGCCTTAGCTAGATCGACAAAGACACCAACAGCAGGCATGGATTTATCAAGACTATTTATTATATATATTATTAGTTAGTATCCTAATGGCATCTTGGGTAGAGCAGTTTTTCCTGAATCCGTACTGTGATGAAGAAAGTAATTTATTTGACTCTAAGAAGTGATTCAATCGGTTTTGGATAACTTTTTTAAAAATTTTGGCCAAACTGCTAATTATGGAGATTGGCCTATAATTGGATTTATCTGTTTTATCACCCTGTTTGTAAATGGGAGTTATTATTGAAATCTTAAAAGCAGATGGAAAATGTCCTTGAGATAATGATCTGTTGATCAGATACGCCATTGGTATAGAAATGTAGTCTTTCACTTTTTTTAACATTTCAGATTTGAGTCCATCGGCACCTGGCGCCTTATTATTTTTTAGTTACATTATGATTTCTTCTATTTCATTTTCGTCAGTAGGGTGTAAGAAAATTGAACGATTACAGATTTTTTTTTTCATTATAGTTTTGGTTTTTTTTATTTTGCTAGCAAGGTTTTTACCAACAGACACGAAGTAATCATTGAATATGTTAGCTACTTCAAAAAATTCGGTAATTATTTCATTTTTATCATTTTTTATTTGTTTTGTTGCTGTTTTTTCAGGGACTGTCAAAAAATCATTTATATTTTTCCAAAGGGCCTTAGTATTTTTATTTTTTTGAATATTATTTCGGTAAAAATCAATTTTTGTTTGTTTGATCAATTTATTTAACAACTTTTTGTAATTTCTGTAATTTTCTTTTAATATTAGACTATTTGGATTGTGTTTGAGAAGATAGAATAATTTATTTTTTTCATTTATTGAATTTTTAAGACCAGCTGTTATCCATCTTTTTCGTTTTAGGTTTTGCCATTTTATTTTTTTATATTTGGTAGATAGATCTAAACATCTTTTTATTACATTAATAAATTTATTAGTTTCAGTTTCCACATTACCGTTCTCAAAGATAAAATATTCCAATCAATTTTTTGGACTTCTTGCATGAATACATTTTCATCTATTATAGTTTTTATGAGATTATTAGATAATTGTTAAGGCTTTTGATATTGTGTTGTCATGAAACCAAGTTTTGTTTAAAAAAAATAAATAGAGATGTCAGATTTGATATAATATGTCAGATAGGTAAAATAAAAAACCATACAAAAAATCAATTTCGAAAGTATTAATCCCGAGACGGGAAACTACAACCTAAACATTTGATCATTCGAACCAGGATTAGTTGCTGAAGATTCAGCAATTGATATTTAGGTAACCGAACCTACCCTGAAACATTGGTGCAGACGAAAATTACCGAGCTGGTGTGCTGGAGAATTGGATGCAAGTTGGTGGCTACCTATTTCGTAAGTCTGTTCCATGATATAGAGTGAATTTTGTATCGTATAGCGATTTCTCGAGATACGAAAGAGAAAAACAAACTCGAATGTATTGCTCTAAAGGTTTTTGTTGATAAATCGAAAGTTAGGTCAACAACTCGAAAGTATAAAGGTATAAAGGTATAAACATATCATTCAATTTTGTTAATTGTAAAAAGGAAGTTTTTTTAAGGTATATATTCAAGAGTTACGCAATTTTTGGGGATTGAGATCTACAAATTCAAAAGTGTTGAGATTTTTTTTCTTCTTAACCAATAACCGATTACGAAAGTTGTTGATTTTTTCAATAAGCGTATTCTTAACTTAATTTAATTAACTTAAATTAAAAATGGCTCCGAAAGGTTTAGAAAGGCTATTCATGAAACGAAAATCTCTAAATTTTAAACTAAATAATTTTGCAAAATATGTAGAGAATTTCAAAACAGATTTGGCAAGTAATTCAGACTCTAATTCAAAGGAAGAAAAAATTACAGAACTAGAAATGAGGTTGGAAATGCAGGTATCAATTATTAACGAATTTGAACTCATACAATGTGAAATAGAAAGTATTACGGAATTAGCAGATCCAGAACAGTTAGCGGAACGAGAAGCTTTTGAAAAAACATATTTCAGTGCATGTGCTATGGCAAAAAATATAGTTTCTACATTTTATAAAGAAATGAACCAAAGTAATGGATCTGACAATTCAGTGAAAAGTAATACTAATGTGAGTAGATGCCATTCAGGTGGGCAATTAACTAATATTAAATTACCCCAAATTCAATTACCTAAATTCTCTGGTCAATATGAGAATTGGCTTGAGTTCCGCGACACATTTGATTCGCTCATACATTCTAATCAAGGTATAAATGAAATTCAAAAATATCATTATTTGAGAGCATCGTTAGAGGGTGGAGCCGCTCAAGTCATTCGCTCACTAGAATTTTCGGCAGCAAATTATACTGTAGCTTGGGAGACGTTAGTAAACAGATACAATAATAATAATTTATTAACTCATAACCATGTTAAATCTATTTTCAATATCCCAAATTTGAACCAAGAATCAGCTGGTGATTTACGAAGTATGTTGGACACATTGACAAAGCATTTGAGGTCATTGCAAGCTTTAAATCAACCTACAGAATATTGGGATACTCTTCTAATTTACATTATTAGCAATAAATTAGACAGGAATACAGCGCGAGAGTGGGAAGAGCACAAGGTTCAACTAGGAAATAAAAACAATGGATCTCCAAGCTTAGATGATCTAAAAATATTCATTAAAAACAAAGCTGATCTTCTAGAAACACTCATGTCAACTAAGGAAAGTAAAAATCTTAGAATAAAAACTAATGGTTATTTTCTTGAATCACAAATTTCAAAATCAAAAAATAGTCATGGCCAAAACAGTACTGCGGGCAATCCTAAAAATCGACCTAGTACTAGCTATAAAAAGGTTTTGTGTGACTATTGCAAAAAATCTAATCATTTTATTCAATCATGTCCTGAATTCTTAAACCTCTCCGTTGACCAAAAACTTAAATATATTGAAAAAGTTAAACTTTGCTTAAATTGCTTGCGCAGTAATCATACACTGAAATTCTGTTTCGCAGGTCCTTGCAAAAATTGCAAGCGAAGACATAATACACTTTTGTGTTTAGAACCTATACCAACTAATCAATTAGATCAACCAAATCATGAAAGTTTCAATCAAGTACAAAATCAGCCTACTGTTAGCTACAAAAGTACGGAGTTCAGTGGGGTAGGAGTGTTATTATCTACAGCGTTAGTATCTATTATTGATTGTAATGGAAAGAACCAAGTATGTAGGATTTTATTAGATTCAGCATCACAAAGTAATTTCATAACAAAAAATGCTTGTGAACGTTTAGGCATTCAAACTTCTGGAATTCATATTTCAGATGTAGGAATCAACTTAGTTACTTCTATCATCAATGAAAAGTGTACTGTTAAAATCCAATCGTTGAAAAACTCATTTGGAACAGATTTGATGTGTTTAGTAGTTCCAAAAATTAATGATTGCTTACCAAGTCAACCTTTAAACATATCTTCATGGATAATTCCAAAAAATGTTCAACTAGCCGATCCTGATTTTAACATATCTCAACCTATTGATATTTTGGTAGGTGCTGAACATTTTTATGATCTTTTGTGTGTAGGTCAAATTCGCTTAGGCAAAGGTTTACCTATGCTTCAAAAAACTGTTTTCGGTTGGGTGGTTTCAGGCCCTAGCAATGAACATTCCTCTTCCAACAAGGTTCAGTGCAATTTCAATACATCTGCTGATGATGAATTGCATAACTTTATGCGAAAGTTTTGGGAAATAGAGGAACCGTTTCAGAAAAAACCACTATTGTCAGAGGAAGAGAAATTTTGTGAAGAAATATTCCAAAGCACTACCAAACGTAATTCTGAAGGTCGCTTCATAGTACAAATTCCTCTTAAGGGTTCTCCATCATCTTTAGGCGAATCCAAGTCTATAGCTTTAAGGCGCTTACATTCTCTCGAAAGTCGTTTTCTAAAAAATCCAAAATTAAACTCTTTGTATGTTGATTTCCTAGATGAATATTCTCAATTAAATCATATGTCCGAAGTGATTATCCCAGAAAGCAAAACCAACATTGAATATTTTTTACCACATCATGGGGTCTTGAATGAAAAGAATCAAACCACTAAATTGAGAGTTGTATTTGATGGTTCCTGTCGAACTAGTTCAGGTCTCTCGTTTAATGATATTCAATGTGTAGGACCGAAAATACAAGATGATCTTATTTCTGTACTTTTGAGATTCAGGCTACATCAAATAGTTTTCTGTGCGGATATAATTAAAATGTATCGACAGATTCTAGTCCAACCTGATCAAAGGTCGTTGCAAAGAATTGTCTGGCGTCGAGTACCCACTGATGAAACTAAGGTTTTTGAACTTAATAGTGTCACATATGGAACTGCCTCTGCGCCGTGGTTAGCGATAAGATGTTTAAAAGAATTATCATTAGAAAATTCTAAAAAGTTTCCTGAAGCATCGAAAGTTGTGGCTTCGGATTTTTACGTGGATGACATCTTGACAGGTTCTGATTCAGTTCAAAGTGTACAAAAATTAATTGACGAAGTTCAAACTATTTTATCAGGTGGTGGTTTCTTGCTTCAAAAATGGGCTTCTAATAGTAAAGATATTTTACAGTATGTTCGAACCAAAAATCCCATGGCATTACAAAAACTTGGAGATGGCGAAGGTATGAAAACTTTAGGATTGTACTGGGATAGTGAAAATGATAGTTTAAAATATAATATAGTGGCAAGTAAACGAGGTCAAACCGTAACCAAAAGGTCTGTTTTGTCAGACATTTCACAGATTTTCGACCCTTTAGGTCTCCTAGCTCCATGTATCATTGTAGGAAAAATTCTTTTGCAACAATTGTGGATGATAAAACTCAATTGGGATGAGTCATTACCTTCTGAATTATATACAAGGTGGGTTAATTTTAGGCAAAACTTAATAAACTTAAATGACTATCATATACCTAGAATAACTCTTTGTATTAATCCAACCGTAATTGAACTTCATGGGTTCTGTGATGCGTCTCTAGAAGCCTATGGGGCGTGCATTTACCTTCGAAGCATTTCTAGTGCCGGGGAAGTTTATGTAAAACTTTTATGTGCAAAATCAAGGGTTGCACCTTTGAAATCATTAACCATTCCTCGACTGGAATTGTGTGGTGCACATCTTTTATGTCAACTAACTGATTTAATACGAAAATCGCTAAGGCTCCAAATCAACAGGCAATTCTTCTGGAGTGATTCTGCAGTTGTATTATGTTGGATTAAATCACAACCAAATTTATTACAATCTTTTGTGCAAAACAGAGTCTCACACATTCAGTCTCATACTAACCCAAGAGAATGGTCTCATGTTAAATCCAAGGATAATCCTGCCGACCTTTTATCTAGAGGAGTTCTACCAAAAACTTTATTGACTTCTTGTCTCTGGTGGTCTGGTCCCTGGTGGCTATCAAAACCCGAGGCAGAATGGCCTCTCTCAGAAGTTAAGACTCCAGAAAATATACCAGAGCTTAGGAAACAAAAATTAAGTCTCATCGTATCAACGCCCACTGAATATTTTCCTTTTCACAAATTTTCCAAGTTCAATGCAATTCGAAGAACCATGGCTTATGTGCAAAGATTCATTTTTAACTGTCGAAATAAACCCTCTCTACGAAAGTATGGTGTATTGTCAGCATCAGAATTAAATTCTTCCAGTTTAACATTGGTTAGATTGTCCCAGATTGAGTGCTTCTTTGAGGAACGATATTTCCTTCAAAAAAATAAACCCATACCAAAGAAATCGCGTATTCTTAATTTAAATCCATTTCTGGATAGCGAAAATATTATTCGTGTAGGGGGACGAATACAAGCGTCATCTTTTCATATCGATAAAAAACATCCAATGCTACTATCAGACAAACATCATTTAACCAAACTTATATTCGAACATGAACATCTCAAACTTTTTCATGCTGGTCCTCAGCTGCTGTTAGCTTCCATCAGAAATCGATTTTGGCCCCTATCTGGTCGTGATTTAGCCAGGAAAACTGTACATTCCTGCATGGACTGTTTTAGAGTCAAACCTTCACAAACTAATCCTATCATGGGGAACCTACCAAATTCTAGGCTGAGCCCTACATTACCTTTTACAGTAACCGGTGTAGACTATGCAGGACCCATCATGATAAAAGATCGTAAGGGACGCGGAGCAAAATCATGGAAAGCATATATATGCCTATTTATTTGCCTTTCTACAAAAGCGGTACACTTGGAATTGGTGAGTGACTTAACTTCAGAAGCATTTATTGCTACTTTTCGTAGATTTTGTGCAAGACGTGGTAAACCCTCTCAGATGCTTTCAGATAATGGCAGTAACTTTGTAGGAGCTCGATCTGAATTGCAAGAATTAGCCAAATTTCTCTTAAATAACCAAACCTCTCTTCAAGAAATTTTTAATGATTTAGGTGTTTCTTGGAAGTATATACCTGCATATTCACCTCATTTTGGAGGTATTTGGGAAGCGGGAATTAAATCGACAAAGGGTCATTTGAAACGTATAATGAAAAATGTAACTTTAACCTTTGAAGAGCTTACAACTTATCTCGCAGAAATCGAGGCGATATTAAATTCACGTCCTTTGACTCCATTGTCATCTGATCCTAGTGATCTTTCGGTGTTAACACCGTCCCACTTTCTCATCGGGCAGCCACTAACAACTATACCAGATCCAGATCTTCGAGAAGTCCCAATTAATAGGTTATCTAGATACCAGCTGCTGCAACAAATGCAACAGCACTTTTGGCAACGATGGTCTCAAGAGTACATCAGTGAACTACAGACTCGTACGAAGTTGAAAGCTAACCACCAAGGGCTGAAGCTGGGTGCTTTAGTTCTAATAAAAGAAGACAATTTGCCTCCTCTCAAATGGAAACTGGGCAAAATAACGGAGCTTCATCCTGGAAATGATGGTGTCGCAAGGGTAGCAAGTATTACCACTGCGAATGGGACAATCAAAAGAGCCTGGTCCAAGATTTGTGAACTACCTATTCCTGATAACGGGGACAATGTATAGGAAGAATGTTATTCGTGCTAATTAACAGACTACAATTATTAGTTTAAGCTGTTATTGTTTTACCTTGAGAATTATTCACCTTCTCAAGCGGGGGGAATATGTTAAGGCTTTTGATATTGTGTTGTCATGAAACCAAGTTTTGTTTAAAAAAAATAAATAGAGATGTCAGATTTGATATAATATATGTCAGATAGGTAGAATAAAAAACCATACAAAAAATCAATTTCGAAAGTATTAATCCCGAGACGGGAAACTACAACCTAAACAATAATGGCCCCCTTTTTTGTATATGATTTGAGAGTAATAGAGTAATAGAGTAATATTATTCTACAACATATAAAAACCAGACATAAAAATTTACATAAAAATACAATAAATACATAAAAATTTAAGTTGAGTAACTCTTATTTTTAGTTACCTTTCTCACCTGGTACCTGCCCAGGTGTCCTTAGGCTAGCTCTACAAACACACAGGTATTCAAAGAACACGAGATGCTACTGAGAAACTAGCATTTCATCTCTTTGGAAATAAGTTATGTCTTATCGCTCTGGGATCTTGGACTTCAAATCAATTGAGATTTTTTTTGGCGAAGATGGTGTGAATATCCATCAAAATCTTGGACGATCATGATGTCTGAATATTCCATCTAAATGCCTTTCTATGTGCCGCACATGGTATATTACCTATTGAAAAATAAGGAGTTGGTGAAGTGCAAGGGAGGGGGTTGACAAATGACAGATGCCTGTAACATGAAAATGTCACCCTTGGAACAAAAAACGACGTGTTTCCCAATTTCATTAGTATTTAAGGAATAATGCCAAATATCGGGGTGGACGGTTTTCTGTGGCCCACTCTGTATATACTGAACTCCCTTCGCTATCAACTGTTAGATAGAGAGAATGAGATTGACAGAAGTGTAAAAGTGGTTTCTAATAAGAAGTGTGTGATGTAAGAATATTATTTGCGGGGCAGACCATTTGACCAATCACTTTAATTGCTGTTCACATCAATGTTAAGGGGGAATCGTCGTCATTTTCATCAAAATATAAAGTTAATTTTATATACATATATATATATATACAGGGTGGGGCATTCTTCTGACATCGGAGGATTACATCGTTGTGGTGAGAGATAGAATTTCATAGTTTTGTGTGAGCTAATACAGTTACTGAGGGCACATTTTGAAAATACTTTCGATTCTACAGGGTGTTCCAAAACCACGTAGCAGCACAAACTAACATTTTTTTAAATGGATCGTACTATATTTTGTTCAAGAATCGGAAAGATCTCACCGAGAGCGTTACAAAAATATAGCACTCTAATATATTATAAGGGTGTTTCACAAAGATATGGCCAATTATTAGCAAAAAAGACCTCCTCTTTAACACTCTGCAAAACAGTAAATTATAACAAATCAACGGGTCTTTGTATTCAAATGTCATACACATATCATTGGCTGTGCTCAGTATTAATAACTTTTTTATCTGTGGCTTCTTTAATACAGGGTGAATCAGAACGCAAATCAAGCAATATCTAAACATTTTTAAATGAATCACCCTATAAGTATTTTTACAATTTGTTAGTACAATTAATAAACTTTCAAACGATGTAGTACACTTAGGGCATGAGTTAATGGAAAATCGTAGATATTTTATGATAATGGTCACAGAAACAAGTATTTTACGTACACAAATTAAATGGTATTAAATTTTTACATGCAACCTCTTGTAAATTTTAACATTTCTAAGGCATAAATTCTAATCGTAATTTTGGATGCATCTACAATATCTAATCAATGAAATAAAATGTTTGCTAATACCGTAGGTTTCTGGAATTACCAAAAATTTCATATTTATTCATGTTTCACTTTCAAGAATTGTTATTATAGGCTTGTTTGAGAATGGGCGAAACATAATCAAGCCTTATTTTTGATTATTTCAAGTGGGCTACTATCAAAATTCTTGAAAGTGAAACATGAATAAATATGAAATTTTTGGTAATTCCAGGAACCTACGGTATTAGCAAAAATTTTATTTCCTTGATTAGATATTGTAGATGCATCCAAAATTACGATTGAAATGTATGCCTTAGAAGTGTTAAAATTTACAAGAGGTTGCTTGTAAAAATTTAATACCATTTAATTTGTGTACGTAAAATACTTGTTTTTGACCATTATCATAAAATATCTACGATTTTCCATTAACTCATGCCCTAAATGTACTACATCGTTTGAAAGTTTATTAATTGTATTAACAAATTGTAAAAATACTTATAGGGTGATTCATTTGAAAGTGTTGAGATATTGCTTGATTTGCGTTCTGATTCACCCTGTATTAAAGAAGCCACAGATAAAAAAGTTATTAATACTGAGCACAGCCAATAATATGTGTATGACATTTGAATACAAAGACCTGTTGATTTATTATAATTTACTGTTTTGCAAAGTGTTAAAGAGGAGGTCTTTTTTGCTAATAACTGGCCATATCTTTGTAAAACACCCTTATAATATATTAGAGTGCTATATTTTTGTAACGCTCTCGGTGAGATCTTTCCGATTCTTGTACAAAATATAGTACGATCCATTTAAAAAAAAATGTTAGTTTGTGCTGCTACGTGGTTTTGTAACACCCTGTAGAATCGAAAGTATTTTCAAAATGTGCCCTCAGTAACTGTATTAGCTCACACAAAACTATGAAATTCTATCTCTCACCACAACGATGTAATCCTCCGATGTCAGAAGATTGCCCCACCCTGTATATATTGTTATGGTATGAACATACCCAAAATAAATCATTTAAAAATAATCATAACGCAATACAACCAACTCTGGTATTTGGTTACTCAGTTAAATAAATTCATCACAATAAAAGAAATATAATAGAAATAAACTAATAAATAAGTCAAATTAAAACATGCAATGCTGATAATATTAATAAAAATAAATAACATTCTTTATAATAGTTTTGGTAAACACTATATTCTAAATTATTAATCAATTTTAATAAACCCTGTATAATTGAAGAATTTAAGCTATAAATTGACAGATAAAAACAGGAGTACCAACTTCAAGCAAATTGTGTAAAATACCAACCTAAATTTTAAGGTTATAAAAGATATAAATACAAATTTTTGACAACTGCAATGATAAAAACAATAACATAAAAATGAAACAAACACCATATAGTAACTAAAACATAATTTCATTTGAATAAACTTACAATATTCTTAAAGATTGGAAATATCAATTTAGTAACAAACTTTTAAAATGAATTTCATTGATTGAAATAAAACAAAAGAAAGTTTGTTTAGAAAACAAATGAAAAAATCAACGACTTGCATAAATTTCTCCGAAGGAGAAAGACGTAAAAAAAATTTGAGTTGAAATTAAAAGTAAAAATCTTAATAAAACTATATAAAATATTCAAAAGATTAATAATATATTATTTATATAAACATAATAATAAGGAGTCAGTGATACCTATAATCAATAAAAGTAAATAAGTAAGAATAGGTACTTACAAAGTGCCGGTAAGCGAACATCTACCTCTGAATTTATAATTTATAATCAACATGAACTGATATATCTGGCATAGTTTTGTCGATATAACTAAGAAATTTTCCACAACGAACAGACTGTGTAAAGTCCACAGTTTTGAAGAAAGAAAATACCGGATTTGATCCTCAGCTGACAGTCTGTATATTCTGCAGGCCTTTCCCACATTTTCCAACCCAAAGTATAAACTAACAAACATTCAGGTACCTACCTACTGTTCATATTAATTTTAAGTTTTTTTTTCATGTAGTATAAATTGTTTGCTTATTAGAATTAAATTGTTTACTTAGATATAATTAGATAAAATACTTACAGAACATTTGATGAAATCAATTCGTTAGATTAACGTTTTATCAAGTTTCATAACAGTCATATTCCAAGAACAAAGTAGAATAAATTTCTTCTTTTTTTTTACTAGACAAATAGTCTATTATAACTAAGGTCACATATCCACGTTACTCAATTTAGTTCTGTGAGTATAGTTAAATAGTAGGTTTGTTCCCGTAGCAAGTTCCTAACTGTTATGGACATATTGAGTCTGCGCAGTATAAAGTGAGCGTTCCAGCAGAGCAGAGTTCAGAGCAAATCATAATTGTTTGGTGTTCCCGCAAGACTAGTAACTTGTCCAAAACCAGATCGTTACTCGTTCTCTTGGTTCCAAAATAAAAAGAGAACTTTCAGTTTCGCGCATGCGCTTTCGTATAAAATGACTGTTTATAGTATTTTTCAATAACTGCTTTGTGGTTATGTTACAATTGTTTTATATTAATTTTTGTGTGCAAGACAATTTGGATGACGAAAATGTGCAAAGAGATCTCTCTGCAGGAAGTCAATATCAGAATTACTTATTAAGAATTTAAAATTTATAATTTGTATCAATTACTTTTTATTAAATACAGAATTAACTTCATGAGAAGATTTCAGTTCAATTTTTCCAAGTGTAAATTCAAATTTAAAGTTCAATTTAGGTAATTCAAAGTAAAAAACAAATCAACAATCTTAAAAAATTATATGGGTATCAAAATAAAAAATTAATACCTATTCTTGAAAAACAACAGTATAAACATTCAAATTAACCTATATAATGTCCAGCCCAGATAGAGGCCAAGATTATAGGTACTTTTCAGAACTGTTCCAGCACACATTTGTTTGGAACTTACTTGGTACATTATTCTGGTCGCGCATGCGCATCAGATAATGTTAATTACATGTTTGGAACTCGTTTCGGGAACAAACCTAGTGTGCCTGGATGAATGAAAGAAACTTTAGATAATTAAGAATTGGAATAACTGTATAATTGTATAATTTGAATATTTTATTATATAAAAAACCTAATAATAATAGTTCAATAAAAGATAAAACACTTATCCAAGAGTACATGTGGATGTTTGTTTTAATTTCTATGATTCAATTGCAGTAATATACGTTAGTGCCAACTTTCAACACGAAGGCCAAAGAACAGAGTCGGTCTTCATAAATTTAATTTGACCTCACAATAAAATATTCCCTGAGAGTATAAAAAAAAATATACAAATAATAATATAATAAAATAAAAATTAAGAGTGTCATAAAATAGTTGAGATAATCATTAATGGCGCCCAACTAAAATATAAATAAAAATTTAAATAATAATAAATATAAAAAAAGGTAAGTATTAAACAATATAATAAACAAAATTTATACATATCAAATTTAAAAAAAAGCATACTTACCATAACCATAACAATAGATAGGTCAG
>CAJUYG010000700.1:49727-60031 GCA_910591675.1 Galerucella calmariensis | reverse complement strand
AATAGTTGTTAATCGATACACACTTCAATACACAAAATCACCAAACTAAGTTAAACATGTTTTGAAAACAAAAAAGTAACAACAAACGCGTTTTATTAACAACATTTTCAAAATAAGCTAAAAAAAGCGCTATCCCAATAAAAAACGTTCCTGGAACGTGCACTTCACTGGATTCCATTTCTAGTAGACTATCATATCGTTAGAATGTCATAAAATAAAATATTTTATTTCACATTTTACCAGAGGTGTGATCTACTTTGAATGGACCTTAATAAAAGTTTTGTAGTCTTAAACTTCAAAATATTATTGGTTGTCTAGTTGTCATATTTTTTCGTTGTGTCAGATAGGGACCAAAATAATATATTAAAGTATAAGTGGATATTAAGGTCTTTAAAACACGCGCGAGCAAGTGTTTTAAAGACCAGTTATCCACGAATACTTTACGCTATTTTTTTTATTGGTGCAATTTGAAATTATAAATACTGGTCGATAACTACTACAACAACAAGAAATGGGAATCATGAATGTAATTAAGAACTAAATGTCAAATGGTTGAATTTGTGATGTATACCTTGCGTTGTCATGGAAATGAGAAAAGCATAAACTATTTTGTATTTTGATGGAAGTTCAACTTTATTGAGTTCTGTGAATGTCAATAGTATTAATTTAAATACCATTTCCTAAGATTTGAAAAATAGAAATATTAATATTTCAAACAATACCAACGGCACTTTCCATTTTAATTTATAAATTTGACATAGTTAAATATTGTTCGAATGAAAGCTTTGACGTTACAAACTACTCCTGTCAGATCAATGATGAAAAAATTGTCATTCAGACCATATTCAGACATGATTTAGACCATAGAATTAGACTTCGTTTCTCGAGTTGTTGATGTTGCCACGGTAACTTTAAAACACGCGCGTGCTAAAAAGTTCAATTTAAACACGCTGAGGCGTGCTTTAAATAGGTAAAATAGTTCACCAATAATAGTTATTTATGTAACTAGTGTGTAAAGTAGCCTTTTTTTTGACGAATGTGAATATTGTCGCATGAGCCGCAGGCGAATGCGACAATCACATGAGTCAAAAAAAAGGTCTTTACACACGAATTGCATACAATATTTTTTCTACTAGCGAATATTTAATTAAAATACAAAAGTTTAATAGTAATTTTCTTTACGCACTAGTGCGTAAAGTAAGTTAATTTTTCTTTAGAAGAGTCTTTTCATAATAATCTAAAATAACATCATAGTTTTCTAAAAATATTCAGTTCCTAAATATAAAATACAATTGCTTACTCTAGGTATAGTCGGAAGATCTCAATTTAAATTTTAAATGTCAGATTCAATTCACAAAAAAATGTCAGTCACTCACCGCCAACTTATACCTATTTACCGTATTATTTCCAGTACTCAATAATTATTTAACAATTATTATTAGGTTACTTTACCGAATTCTATAGGTTTCTATCTCCAATTCATGAAAAAAACTTAGATTTAATATCCGTTTATTATACCTATATTTTTATAAGACTAGATATCTATAACTACATACATATTGGAATTTTTTCTTTACGCACTAGTGCGTAAAGTAAAACTCTTTACGCACTAGTGCGTAAAATAAAGTTTTACGCACTCGAAAATGTGTCTAAAGTACGTACTTTACACACGGTAGTAGAAAAAAAAAATTATTTTATTAATTAATTATTATTATTAATTAGTTAATCTTGACAAAGGTAGCTGGAACGCTACCGAAACGTCGAAATAAAAAATAAAAAACATTATTGTGGTTTGATTCCCAAAAGAATAAGAGAAAAAAGAATAAGTAATGCCACAAGGAACTTACAGAAGATACTTTCATATACCTCTCTGCCAATGGCTTTTTTTCGCCTAATTCAAGAAACCACACATTTGTCAGGCTATCGCACTGACATAAAATGTATGCTGCCGTTTCTTCTTCTAGGTGACAAAACCTGCACATATCTTCGTTTGTCAACCCCATCAGCTTTGAATGCCTATTACAATGCCCCGTTAACAGAGCCACTACAGCTTTGACAGTTCTCCTATCTTTGGCCATCAGATCTGCAGTAAATTTTGGCTAGTGTTCTAATATGAACTGTTTCGCTTGCCTTTGTCCTGGTGAGTTCCTCCACCATTTCAAAGATTTGTGGGCGACCCACTTCTTTGTTCCCATTCTTGTTATGGTTTTTGCAACGCCGCAGGAGGGTTCCGGCCCAACGAATGGCATTGATCGCCGTATAAATGTATAATGCATATTAATTCATTATACATTTATACGGCTTTGCTTTTGCTTTGAAGGGGAACTGAACAAGAGCTGCATAGAAGCTTTGTCAGCAATTTAAATCAAAACAGTTTTACTACACTACACAATCTGCATAAAGGCAGAACTACAATGGCTAAATAAGAGCTGAAGAAGCTATTCTTCAGTCATGACTGGCAGCCATAATGTCCAGTAATAGCTGTTTAAATTCTCTACTTTTGGGTGAATAAGAGCTTAGAAAGGGTTTATTCAACATAAGTATGATACTGATATTCAGCTTTAGACTGAAAAATAAACCGCTTAAGCGCTTTTTCAATCAATAATCAGCATGAATTGTTATTTGGGTTGTCCACCACACTACGGACCCATAAGTTATCATTGGTCTGACAACCTTTTTGTATAACCACAGGGTCATTTTTGGGTTAAGTCCCCAGTTCTTACCGCACAGTCTTCTACATCGGCCTAAAGACATAATAGCTTTTTGTGTGGTTTTCACTATGTGAGTATTCCAAGTGAGCCTATGATCAAAAAATACCTCTAGGTATTTTGTTTCTTTGGCAAAGGGAATCTCTGTTTCCCCTAGCACTGGTTGTTCCAGGCCTTGCAGTACTGTTCTTTTTGTAAAGTTGACAATTTGTGTTTTCTGAGCGTTGACCGTCAGTCTCTCTTGCTTACACCAGTTGTCTACCATATTTAGAGCTACCTGCAATCTATCAGATATTACTCCAGCAAACTTACCTTTGCCCACAATCACTATGTCGTCGGCGTATCCTAGACAATAAGAATCTTCCTTGGACAACTCATTGAGAAGATAGTCTACTATGGTTGCCCAAAGTAGTGGTGAGAGAACTCCCTGTGGGCATACTCCACCTGCCATTGCTTTGATTGTAGCTTGACCCAGAGTGGATATTACTATCCTGTTCTCCAGGGTGGCCCTTATCCATCTGCATATCACATCAGATGTGCCTCGTCTGCTCATTGCGTTTATCAGTAAGTTGGTAGTGACATTATTGAATGCTCCCTCGATGTCAAGAAACGCGGCCATTGCTATTTCTTTGTCTTTCATTGACTTTGAAATAAGCCTATTCAGATCATCCAACGCCGAGTCCGTAGTTTTTCCAGGTTGGTATGCGTATTGACGATTGCTCAGAGGGTTATCTTTTAGCACTTCGTCTCTTATGTACCTGTCCAAAAGCCTTTCCAACGTTTTCAGTAGAAAGGAGGACAAGCTCATTGGTCTATATGACTTTGGTTTCTGATATTTTACCTACTTTAGGTAGATATATGACTTTAACTCTTTGCCATATTTCCGGTATGACCCCTTATGCCAGGCTGACTTAGAGGATCTTACTTAAATGCGGTATCAGCACTTCCATTCCCATCTGCAAGAGTATGGTATATACAGTGTGACCCATTTTTAATGGAAACACCCCCCTAAAATTTGAAGTTGTAAACAGATTTTAATAATTTTTTTTTTGAAATGTCAAGTACTAAAAGGTCTACCTTGGGACAAAATTTGAAATGTTTATTCCAATTTTCAGGGCATACTACGATATTTTTCATTAGCGATTTTTTTATTGAAAAAATCACTACGCCACTGGATTCAGAGTACCTCTAAACAGGTTTGACCAAAATTTCATGAAAAAATATTCATTAATAACAAAGTTATGACATCTCAAAAATTCGAAAACTCACACAGCTAATAGTCACAAAAAACACCCTATATCAACAGATATAGCCATGAGAATATTTTTTTATGATTTCAACAATAAAGTGCCGCCAGATGAAAGAAAAACAGATAGCGTAAATTTTTTTAATGAAAATAATGGAATTACATTCACACAATTCAACTAATAATGAAGGAAAAAATTTTAATTAACGTAACTATGAAAACCAATTATTGAAATGTTTCGATTCAGTGCAACAATTGATTCAAACTCATATTCTAGAAGCCTCTACTAATCCACCACGTATTTCGATACATTTGTCGTAGCGCTTACGAATATTTCTGATTACGTTCCTTAGTTCTTGTGGGGTAATATCTGCAAATACCTGTCGAATTCTTGCACAAAGTTCATTTCTATCTCTAGAGCGGTTTTTGTAAACCTTTTGTGTGAGAAGTCCCCAGAGAAAAAAGTCCAAAACTGTGAGATCTGGAGATCTGGGTGGCCACTCTATAAACGGACTACCACGGCCTATCCATCGGTTTGGAAAATGTTCGTTAAGCCATTGCCTCACAGCTCTGGCAAAATGAACTGAACATCCATCTAACTGGACAATTAAATTTGATCGCTCATTGATTGGAAGCTCGTGGATAGCATCCCAAAACTATGTGTTTAAAAATTCTAGAAACCTCTGCGCATTATGTTTTCCTCAAAATGAAAGGACCAATATTACGTTCGTTCAATATCCCACACCAGACGTTGATTTTTTGGGAAGTTTTTTTTCTCATCTGGCGGCACTTTATTGTTGAAATCATAAAAAATATTCTAATGGCTATATCTGTTGATATAGGGTGTTTTTTGTGACTGTTAGCTGTGTGAGTTTCTGAATTTTTGAGTTGTCATAACTTTGTTATTAATGAATATTTTTCCATGAAATTTTGGTCACACTTGTTTAGAGGTACTTTGAATCCAGTGGCGTAGTGATTTTTTCAATAAAAAAATCGCTAATAAAAAATCTAGATTTTCGACTAAGAAAAAATATCGTAGTATGCCCTGAAAATTGGAATAAACATTTCAAATTTTGTCCCAAGGTTTGTTTTAGTACTTGACATTTCAAAAAAAAATTATTAGAGTCTGTTTACAACTTCAAATTTTAGGGGGGCGTTTCCATTAAAAATGGGTCAAACTATACCATCGGTCCCTGGATACTTATATGGCTGGAATTTACTTATTGCCCATCTAATTCTGTTCGGTCTTGTGACTTCTGTGGCTATTTCCCGATCTATTGGCCGTGGCCTACTTGGCCTATGGTCTTGATTGATTTGCCCAACAGAGTCGTTCAGAATAGTTAAGGCCGGAAAGTGGACGTTCATTAGTTCCTCAAGACTTTCCTCTTTGGTTCTGTATAAGTGCCATTAGCTTTCTTAATGAAACCTACTTCTTTCATGTGTGATCCATTCTTTGTCAGGAATTTATTTATATAATTTATTTATAAAGCTTTGACAACCTGTGAAAAGGACGGAGGCAGGGTTTCAAAAGTCCTAAAATTCGTGTGACGTACTTTATGGATGGCTCCTACTGGCTCCTAATGGCTTCGCTTACCTTTTCCGCTGCCGAGCCTTCACGCCATTAAACAGTTCTATACCTCCTTCTAAATTCCTACCGAGGGACTCTCTGTATCCTACCCAGTTGGTATCTCTAGGGTTTTGGTATTTGAGTTTTGAAGGAAATACATTAAGATTAAATCGTATATGTCTGAATATCTTCTGTAAGTATATGTCTGTGATCCGAGCAGGACGGTTCATCAGACACATGCCAATTGGTTATGCTTTCACTTATTTTGCTTGTGCAGAGTGTTAAATCTAAAACTTCTCTGCGCGCTTTAGTCAAAAAGATATTATTAAAGCCTCAGATGAGATGAAATTTAAAATAGACTCACCTCTTATGTTGATGTTACTGCTACCCCATATGGTATGGTGCCCGTTAGCATCGCATCCAATTATTAGCTGTAATCCTTTTCCAACGCAATATGCAACTACGTCGCTTATCATGTTTGGTGGAGCTTGAACTTCGTCACCCGGGAAGTAGGCTGAGCATACCACTATCCTTTTCTCTTCCTCTTCCGTGACAATTGTTAGAATACCTGTAACAACATCATTGGTGCAGAGCACCGGTACTAGTGTACAATCTATTATATTACTGTGAATTATGCACGCCCTTGGCCTTATAGCGTTAGGAGTGCATAAAACTTCACCTTGTTTGGTTGATAAGCCAGGAATCTTTTCGCCTATCCTCCAGGATTTCTGCAGGAGGGCCACGTCAATGCCTTCTTGTTCGATTCTTCTGCACAGCGTTGCCGAGGCAGCTTTTGCGTGTTGTCGATTGGCCTGCAGGATACTTATTGCTCTTTTCATTGTGAAGAGATGTCCGGCTCCGTGGACTTCCCTTCCTCTATAGGTACCGTACGATCTTGGACAGGTGTCCTTGTGAGCGGACTGGTTCCACTTATGGAAGCTTCTTGTTCCTCTTCTTGAATCTCCATATTTAGAGAATGTTCCCCTACATTGGAGCTAGTTGCTTCCGGTTTCTTCTCCAATACCTTTGCTTTCTTCTCCTTGAGTCGGAAGGTTAAGTTTCCTATCCCAAAGTAGGGTGTCATTTGAAGCCTTTGGTGCTCTTCTCTGGATTCATGATCCATTGAGAAGGTCTATAAGACCCCTTTTTCTGTAGGTTTGCTTCCCCAGACAGTCCATAGGTGTGTCTTGAGCCCTTGGTTACCTATCCTCAATCTGCTAATGATCTTTTCGGACTCAAGTCGTTCCCCGTCTTCGTCTGGTACGAAGACTTTGCATGCGTCATAAAGACGTATGGTATATTACCGCACTAGTGCGTTTTTGAATACATTACCGCACTAGTGCGATAATAAGAATCTAGAAACATATTAATACCAGAATTAAATATTCAAAATAACACTGGAAACTGCATTTTCAATTTCCGAAAGGAGATTGTCTTCGATTGAACTTATTTTCATAGATTTTTGTTCATTCCACTTTGAAAAGTTGATGACATAACTAATTTATTTTATTTCCACAGCCTTGTTTGTCTTTGTTGCTATGGTCACAAAATATGATACCCATGCAGTACCTTATGTTTGCAGTCAATATTATTAAAAATACGTTGGATTGAATTTTTTTCTAATTTTATAATGAAGGTACTCTTAATAATACCAATAAACAGTTTTAGATCAAATTTTGTACGTAACACGTGTGATAAGAATTATTAACGCACTTATGTGATTACACGACTCGGCCTACAGCCTCGTCGTGCAAACTTCACATGCGTGCGCTAATAATGTCCCACTAATTACGTAAATAACTATTAAATGCGCATTTAAAAATACAAATCAACGTGTCCAAGCGTTTTTTCCACCACGCCCTCATTCATTCGTTATCGAATTTATTCCATTTGGCTGCTCCACACAGTATGTAGATGTTATAACCATAGATAAAAAAAAATTCCCTCCATGGTCACCACTTCCAATTTTTCAAATGGAACACCCAACATTATCGCATTGTTGGATTCTCCTCTACAAGAGGATACATAAGTGAAAAGTCAATCATTTGGAAAATACGGATAATTCCAATGTAAACCATACCTTTACTGGGGCACTATCTCTACTCAATTGAGTAAACAAAAAACAAAACGACCGAAAAACTGGTATTTGAATTTTTTGTAATGAAGAGATAGCTCAGTTTTCATAGAAATGATGTATGCCAACTGTGCAAGATAGAATTGAAATTGGAAACAATTAATCTGCAAAATCCACAGTTCAATGCTGCTCATCCCGGAATAACTGCTATAAAAAAGTACCTAACTGAATTAATGCAAACCTTTTTCTGAAACAGGATCAGCTGCCAACAAAAAACACCAACCACAACGAGTAGTTAACACCGAGGCTATGGAAGCTGCCGTTTCAGGACAACTTACGTTAGAAGAACAATAGTTAATATCACAAATTCCTAGCACAGTAAATGTTTTTTGCGGCAGTGTTCAAAATTTTACATAAACACAAATTATTTCTTCACAAAATTAAATTACAGTCCAAGAGTTATATGAAGACGATTTCGACCGGCGTCAACAGTATGGTGAATGAATGAGTGAATAGATGACTGCACGACACTCTAGCTTTATTGTACATGTGCTTTTCCGACGAATGTTCATTTGCATGAAATGGTGGAGTAAACAGACATAATTGTAGATAATGGTCAAAAAATGATTCACACGTAATGCAGAAGTATTTTTGGTGACCATATTTTATTGAGAGAAACTTAAATGGTGAGTCCTCTCTACAATTACTCAAAGAAACCAGTGATCCCAAAATAAAACGAATACTAGGAAATGATGATACCATATCGGAAGCTTTGCTAGCGTTTCGACAAGATTGGGCATCTCTACGTTGTTTTCGATGCAAGAAGGTTTTTTAATTAGCGTCTAGCCGGTGTCATAGCATGGCTCCCGAACGAGAGCTTATTTACCCGACTCGGCACCAACGTTGTCAAATTTAATTTATTGAATCTCGGCTGCGTCCAAGCAGCCTTTAACCTCTATTAGATGTTATTGAATGTAAGCCGATTAGCCCAGTTGATAGGAAACTGAGCTTACAACCCAGAGGTTGTAGGTTCGAAACCCGGTTAGAACATGGGTTTTTTTTCCTTGTTTTTTATTTATTTTCCGATATTCTTATACATAGTTTCACTTTGATCAACTGGGTTTGGGCCTGGGTTTTCTTGTTTTTTTAGTTTTCTATTTCTTATTGTCTGATATTTACATATTTACTTCAATATTGTTATGTCTAGTTGTCATATTTTTTCGTTGTGTCAGATAGAGACCAAAAATTATTTTATTAATTTTATTACTAGTTAATCTTGACAACAACGTCGAAATAAAAAATAAAAAACATTATTGTGGTTTGATTCCCAAAAGAATAAGAGAAAAAAGAATAAGTAATGCCACAAGGAACTTACAGAAGATAAATTTGACAACGTTGGCGCCTATCGTTCATCGGGAGCCACGCTATGTCACCGGTTAGACGATAGTGGTTTTTAAACGAATCATTTGCGATTCGGTGGGTAGCATAGAGTAATAATACTCTACGGTGGGTTAGACGAGGCCCAATGTCGGAATGGCCACCTAGGTCAATAACTTATTAATATTATATCATATTGGTTACTTCAAATCAACTTTTTAAATTCAAATAAACAGTAAGTACGAATAGGTAGGTATACAATGAGATAACTATAAAAAATCATAAATTTTCTAAATTTTTCAAAATAAATATTAGATTCTATTTAAAAACTGCAATCCATATTATACGAAAATTGCATAAACTATTTTAAACAACAATAACAATTTCTCCACACTCTCTAACATTCAACAAAATATATAGAGTATCAGAAATATTAATTGATAAAAAATCAATCTAATTTTTATAATTTTTTCACTAAGAATAGTATCATGACAATATTGAACAACCGAGATCGTACAATTTATACATAAGCAGTCTGATTTTCATTGAAAAATTTTTACTTTCATCTTGTTTTCAATTGAAGTATAAATCAATATTTGTCGTGCCCCAGGGTAAACCTGTTCCTAAGAAATTCAATATTTGCTTTTTTCTAATCGTTCCATTGCTCTCGAAGGAAACTAAAAGGAGACGTTCTATATAATTACTCCCTAAATAAATATTTTTCTATTCATTAAACTAAGAGAAAATTTAAAATAATAATCAACTAGAGCCTGTTGACAAAGTATATACAGGGTGAGTTTTCAGTGTTAATCATTAAATAATTAATGAAAAATTGTAAGTGAATTGGACAATATCTTTATTCACAACCATATGTGCAATGCTGCCATTACTCCACTTCCCGCCCTCTAAAAGATTGTGATGGTTAACATTTTTCTCAAATTATTATCAACGAACTTAATATCCATCCGACTTTATCTGACATTTAGGTATTTATATTGGAGACAGTTGTTAAATGTAATATTTGAGGTGTGTTCAGAACGAACCAAGGATTTATTATTTCAATCGGGATTATGATGGTTGTAGATAATAGTACACACCGAGGTGGGAAGTTTTTCATACTGTCGAGAGGTTAGCTATTATCTCGAGACAGGAATGAAACTTCCTACGTTCGTATTAAAAATTACCCCCAAATCTTTAACTTCGTCTGGTCTCTCTAGTACATTTTCTTCAACCATATATATATAACTGCAAATGGGTGTGGAGAGAGGTGTGGATGCGAACTGAATGAATCAAATATCGACTCGACCACCCTTTTTGATATTTTATATATAT
>CAJUYG010000700.1:24136-39412 GCA_910591675.1 Galerucella calmariensis | reverse complement strand
AACTTATGGATGTAAATATTAGGCATTACGTGAGCCATGGCTAGGTCATTGATGAAGTTAAATAAGTTATACATTTAAAATATCTTCATGATAATAATTTCATTGTCCATCGTAAATAATTTTCATAGTTCAATACAACTAATAAACCAGATTGTTATCAAAATAATAATGGTGCGCAGGTCAATAAAGAAAAGAAATATCATTTTTATACATATAAGAAACTCAAGAATTTTAATTACAAATTTTGTCTTCATGTTCGATTTCAATCAGATTTAGATTTTATTTCCAAAATGTAACCTTTAACTACCACGTTTAGTGGAAGATGTGTTTGTGTTTTTTATAATGATGTTTTACTTAATTTATACAAACTCACTTTGCACGTAAGTTTAAATTAATTATAATTTTTACCACTTAATATTTGAACTGTTCATATTTTAGCCTCGATAAAGGATTCAAATAAATCCGAAAGCTTGGAAGTAGTAAAAAAGAGTTTAATTTCTTAACCAGCCCAGATTGTGACGGAATCCCCAATAATTTAGTAGATTGTTTTCTAACTAGCCGTCAAGACTACCCTTTGCTTCTTTATATACATATAATATATTATATATCAATTTTTTCAATCCGTGACGTGAGTATTAGATAGTAAGGTTAGCGTCATCCTATTTATAATATAATAGAAATATAAAATTCGTAGTTACCAAATGGCATAGTTTGTCAAAAATGCAACAACTATAAAGGAAGGCACATCTTGAAATAGGGAACTTGACTAAAATTTCAATTAGCATAACTGTTAAATCGCATGAAAACGACTGACATGAAAAAATAGTATATTAAGTATTAAGGACGGTAAGGGTTGTTTACCGGCAATGTTGCGAAGCCTCCAATTTCGCTGGAGATCGGTATTACCCTTAACGTTCGAGATGCTTATACCATTTTTTGCGCGATGGTATTGAAATAAATTTCATATGAAATAATTCAAATTTTTTCGAAATTCATACTTCTCGATCAGTTCAAAATATAATTTGCATTTTGGTGAAATTGTTTTTGTTTATTACTTTTTATATTGTTCGGTTCGGTTTTGTTTATCAAAAAAATATAAATCTTCTTATTTTTTTTTCTTTTTGTGTAATGGATGAAGTTATATATTATCGTTGAGTGATAAATATATCACTGAACGATATTATTTAGGACCACTTAAATGTATGTATGCCGGTAAGTAATTTACTTACCTACGTCTGAACGGTAAGTAAATCACTTAGCGACGTGTTAGACTTAGAAACCAGTGAACACAACCTACCGTCCTGACAACCGATGCTGTAAATGAACAAAAAAGATCGATCGCGCAAAAACTATTTTTTATCCTACACTATGAGAAAGTAGAATTTTACCAGATTTACAGAAAGTTGTTTTCTACGGCTAGCCGAGAAAATAAATTTTACGTTTCCACACCAACAATTATTGTGTACGATAAAAACAGTAATGAATTTCATATTATGAAATAATATGTTTATGGAAAAATATTACCAACAATTATTGTGTAGGATGAAAAATTAAGTGTGAAAGTGACAATACGAAGCCCCAAAAATTCCTCAAATTGGCATCACTGTTGTAACCGGCGATCGATACAAAAGTATTACACAGCTGGGCTACTTCTAACTGTTCTACGTCACTCGCTTTGGCGCCCTATGCAGGTCGTTTAAAATGATTTTATATAACACGGAACTTAGTTAATATTCAAAAAAAGGCCTCGATGATGAAGATTTTTAGACGCCACTTAATGATATTATTGAAAAAAAAAAGAATTGGAAAGTACCCTATTGCATTTTTATTACCGTTGATTTGATGAAGTTTCACATTATTTCCAATGAGATCCATTTTTGACAATCTATGAGATTCGATAACCTTCAGGTCAATAACACGCAAATAGAATGACGTTAACGTTTATTTTTCATATTTGCAGAGCGGAGGTTCGTCTGACGACCACATGACTCACCCGGGATGTATAGATGTTTGCATACTTGCATCCTTTCTTATAATACAATCGTAGGTATCGTGAAATTATGAAAATTAATATTTTTTAAACTACAAACCATGATTTTCCCTACATAACCATCTGTCAACAGAATGACAAGTTGTGTGTTCAGCAAAACTCAATTGTCTTCCAATAACTATACAGGGTGTACCAACCTTACGACAAACTTCGGTATATGGATTATTTTAAGAGATATCAAAAAATGTTATCAACAAAAATAGAAGACGTGTTGAAGGTCCATATTTTGAAGTTATATCGAACTATATAGAATGCTGCATAACTCCATTACAAACCAAACATATGATTTTTTGAATGGGAACCCCTGTATATTATACCGAATTCGGATTGTTTACATTTTTTTGAAGCTTTTGATATAAGGTTTTGCCACGTTATACAGAGTCCTTTAAAAGATATGGACACGTTTATGTGAAAATAGTAGGTGAATTAGCGCTATGTAGTTTGTTGTACGTTGAAGAAAAAAAATGCATTTTGCCAAACAGAGTTTTGTAATATGATGCAATATCTACGTATCCTATTACATTTCAAGGTATATTCTTTCTTGTATTCAGGGTGAATGGAAACTTGAACCTGTCATTTTCTTGTTTCAAATGGAACACCCTGTATTTAATAGCAAACATAGAATCTTCCATTATGGAACTTCAATTTTTGTCAAGCATTCCCCATACCCAAAGTTTATAAAAACAAAGTTATTTTGTAATATTTATTGTAAAATATAATTACTGACCTATTATGTGAAAGCATTAAACGTTGTATGTAACAAAAAATCCTAATTAATAATAAATTTTAATGAATAATTCATTCTAAGCAAAACTAGCCACCAAAAGTATAATCCCAACCGTAATATTAAACTAAAGGTTCAAAATGTTCACCGTTAACATCAATGCAATGCTGCAGAATAGTTTAAATGATTGACTAACATTTCTCAGCATATCAACGTTAGCAGATCGAAATGCCGCACTAATTATCTCTTTCATTTCATCTCTAATAGCCGGGGATATTAGAAACTTATTCCTTACAAGACCCGAGAAAAATAAATATACTTTGACCGAGCTGGCCAATCAGTTGGGCCCCCTCTTACAGCATTGCATTGATGTTAACGGTGAACACTTTGAACCTTCAGTTTAATATTACGGTTAGGATTATACTTTTGGTAGCTAGTTTTGTTTAGAATGAATTATTCATTAAAATTTATCATTAATCAGGATTTTTTGTTACATACAACGTTTATTGCTTTCACATAATAGGTCAATAATAATAGTTTTCAATAAATATTACAAAATAATTCTGTTTTTATAAACTTTGGGTATAGGGAATGCTTGACAAAAATTGAAGTAACATAATCGTAGACTCTATTTTTGCTATAAAATACAGGGTGTTCCATTTGAAAGAAGAAAGAAAATGACAGGTTCGAGTTTCCGTTCACCCTGTACACAAGAAAGAATATAATTGAGATTTAATAGGTTACGGAGATATTGCATCATGTTGCGAAACTCTGTTTGGCAAAATACATTTTTTTTTCTTCAACGTACAACAAGATACAGAGCGTTGATTTACCTACGATATTCAGTGTCCATATCTTTTGAAGGACTCTGTATAACGTGGCAAAACCTCATATCAAAAGCTTCAAAAAAATGTAACCAATCCGAATTCGGTATAATATACAGGGGTTCCCATTTGAAAAATCATATGTTTGGTTTGTAACGGAGTTATGCAGAACTCTGTATAGTTTGATATAATTTCAAAATATGTACCTTCAACACATCTACTATTTTTGTTAATAATATTTTTTATATTTCTTAAAACAACCCATATACCGAAGTTTGTCGTAAGATTAGTTCACCCTGTATAACAGGTTCCTTCCAACACGAGTCCGAAACTTCAAATGGTTGTTATGAATATACGCAGTTGAATTTTCGCGTTCCAACAACAATCCATGACAGTGTTGAGCAGTTTTACCGTTAGACGCAAATGTTTGAAAACTGTCGTGAAAGTTACTTTATACATCATATCATATTCTTACTAAAATCACGTTGTTCGTGAATCCCGCTCCTTGAAAATAAAACATTGATATCACCTACAGGCGTTTATAAGCCGTTGTTGTCTTGTTGTTTGTCGTTTTCACATGTGATATCTGCTAACCATGTCAAACTCCACTTATTTTGATACTAGATTTGCCGATGAAAAACTCATTACTATCTGACTTCTTTGTATATATTGATACAAAAACGAAAAACTGAACATAAACAATCTGACATGCAAATTTTTCTGTCATATGACAAACGTCGATCGTTTCCATCTGTCTCAATAAAATAACAGAGAACAAATGTTAGGTAAGTTTTCTACTCATAAGCACGAGGGTTGTCTCTTGCTGCGCTTCGCAAACTTCACTGGTAATACAGATTAGTTGTTTCAACAGAGCAGTTCCGGATTCCACAAAACGTATCTGTCTGTGGGAACCAACCTAATATGGCACGCCCTTGGGTACCTGCACCAAGATTTAATCGAATTTAAAAATCGTCCCAGATTATTTTTTTCACAAAAATAAGTTATTCCGGTTTTTCCAGGCAGCATTGCTTTTTATATTCATGTAACATGTAATTCAACGATTATTTACTATTTAGACTATAATTATGCCATCGCTGATACCGGTAATGAGCTATGTTTAGGTTTCGTCTTGTTAACAAACACTTTAATGCAACCGTTAAAATCAGCTGATATTAAGACATATCCTCCACAGCCTTTGGTATGCTGTTCCACCATTGGATCTTCAATCTGTAAATAAATTTTGGAGTAAATTGAAACATTTTATTAATGATAATTCTAGCAATTGCTAAACTAACCTTTTTATCACCGTCTTCTTGCTCACTCAACTTCCGTTGACTCTCCTCCATCATTTTTATAATAGCTTCCGGATTTGGAGCAAAAATTGCACAAGTGACGGTAGCGTTATGTGCTTTGATTGCTTCCCAAAAATCATTCCTATCTCTGCGTACAGATGAAAATTTGGCATAATCGTGATTCGTTTTCCAAATGTATATATCCCTATTTTCAGACCCGCTTATGATATATTTTCCGTCGTGACTGAAACTCGCTTTTATCTGACTACTCATATTGACGTAACCTTTATATTTACAAGATACGTTCAAATCCCTCAAATCGTATTGTCTGATTCTGCTGTCGTTAGATGTAACGAGAATCTTATCTTCTCCCGGCATCGGTTCAATTCCGCTGATCTTTCGGCCAACGGCATTGCGCCCTCTAGAAGAACGAACGTGAATTTGAGTATGATATTTCAATTGGTCGGTTATGTAAAATATACAACGACCGTCGTATGTGCCCACGACGGCAAATTTTCCGTTTTGGCAAAAATTAGCAGCTGTTATTAATTTTGTGTTGCCTTCGACTTCGTTCCATACGGCGACCTAAAACATTTTGTTTAATACTAAGCATAAGAAAATAACTGGAATATTAATGGGTCAGTTTTGTACTTTCTATACGCCTGCAGCAAAAAATCTTGTAAATTGTATAGACCAGAATGACGTCACTGACAGGTCGGCCATATTGCTGAGAGTCCTCATGTCATATTCTAGTTAGTTTTAATTGTTTACTGGTAAACAACGAATGGCAGTTGGACTTTCATTAGAAATTGGTTCTGACAGCCAACTGACTTACTCCACATACCAAAGCACACAAGCTAAACTCCAGCTGATCTTGGGACCCAACTCAATATGGTCGACTTCTTAAAGTCAGCTGTTCTGGAATGGTCTATTAGTTGTTTGGCTATCAATATGTCATATACAGTTTGTTTTTGTGAGGTTATTGTAAATAGTGTAAATGTTTATTGCATTGTGTTTTTGGAAAAAGTATTTGAAGTGTTAATGAGGATAAAAGTGAAATCAATATTGAAGTCAAAAACCTAAACGATAGAATATTCTTAAATGGGTCAAGAATTTTGCCGAAGTTCGTTGTCCAAGAACTTTCGTAATTTATCATCGATATGAATAATTGTTTTTATGCCAAATTGTGGATACATTTTTTGTCATTAAAACAAAAGTCCAGAAAAGTTTTCCAAAAATGTTGATAGCTTATTGGTGAAAAAAAACATGGATTTGTAGTCTAATTTCTTAACACTCTGTGGAACAGTTCGGGAAATTTGTAGAGTGTACACTCAGTTTAGCACAAAGACCATCCTAATCCTAATCCTTTTCGCTATCTTTCAGTCTTTATTTCACATTGATATATCCATTTCTTCTGGAGATACACGTTCAAATAAAAGTCTGGAATTGTCTTAGTTAGAAAATTTAATTTGTAATCTTTTAATATTCAACAGTAATTTGAAACAAAAATAAAAACATAATTGGAATTTTTCAATATTTTGAATGTCCATCTCTAGCGGAATTAACGTAATCGACGAAACATCAAATTGATAAGACGAATAAAGCGATCTTGAGGAATTGCGTCATATTCAGCTTACAACGCAAGACGCAGCTCATCAAGTGTTTCGGGTTAGTTATTAGTATATTACGTAACGTGTGTGGTAAGACGAATGGAAAAGTTACGCACGATGCCGCGTCGTAGGTAATAGTATATTACATAACAAGAGTTGTAAGTTGTAAGTTATAGAATTACCATACTCGCCGCTACGCGGCTCGTGCGCAACTTTTCTATTCGCATGTAATAAACTTACAACTCTAGTTGTGTACTATACTTTTTCTACGAACAACTTCATTAATAAAAATAAAACGCATTTCATTCACACTAACAGCTAGTGACAGCGAGTCTTATTAATTATTAAACGTCAAAACAACCTCTACTAACTCGTTTCCATGGTTACTCGAAACCATTGACTGACTAGGCTTTGGTGATACATTTTTGTTTTTCTAGAACTGAAGCGTAATTTTTTTTATTACGTGCTAGTCATTACGTGTCAGTATCCGTAATGATCTATTTACTTAGTAACCAAATAGTAGGTAATATGGAATTTACTAGTGTGAGAGAAGAAAAACAATATTTACTACATGCCACCTTAGGGAACTACAGCTTCCTAAAGAACGTCTTGTATGCAACGTTAAGCATTTAGATCTCCCTCCGTTTTCAAATAAATGATAATTCGGTAAGTGCGCTGCCATTGATTCCAAGCTTTTATTTGAATACTTGTGTCTTCGAAAGAAATCAAGATATCAAGGTGAAATAAAAAGTGAAAGATGACGAAAAGGATAGCAATATGTGCTTTGCTTGCGTGCGTGTGCTCTCTCCTGAGTCTCTCTCTCGTTTACGAAGCAGCGATTCATATGCTTCGGCCAGGAATCGAACCCGGGACGCCTGCGTGGAAGGCGAGCATTCTACCACTGAACCACCGATGCTATATTAAAATTCTATGCAAAGCTGGTATTCGCAGTGCTGGTGATCTACTTGAATTTGTTCGGATAAATTTTTACTATTATTTCCATAATTTTCTTTGCGCGATTGTTCTTTTTTGTTTATTTACAGCATCAGTTGTCAGGACGGTAGGTTGTGTTTACTGGTTTTTAAGTTTAATAATAATAAATAGCATAAATACAATTTCACCAAAATGCAAAATATATTTTAAACTGATCGAGAAGTATAAATGTCACGTTTGACATTTCGTTCATTTCGAAGAAATTTAAATTATTTTATTCGGAATTTATTTCAATACGATCGCGCAAAAAATGGTTAAGCATCCCGAACGTTAAGGGTAATTACAACGTTTGCATGTAGATTCCTCTCGTAAAATTGGACAAAATGATATGAGGATTAAGGGGTCTAGCACATTTACTTTTCGAAATACAGGGTGTTGAAATTTTGAAAACTTGAATGTTTTAATTCGATAACTTTAAAATGGATGGATAAATTGATTTGACATTTGGCAGGTTGTTTTTAAATGTTAAAGGGCATATTTTGATAGAAATAGTAGTTTGTGCAACTAGTGTGGATATGATGGCCATATCGCTCGAGGACGAAGTTTGAGCACGACGCCGTAGGCGGAGTGCTCAATCGTTCAAGTGCGATATGGACAATCTACACGAGTCGAACAGCATATTTTTTCTACGACCCACTTAAGAAAAAATCTAGAAAATAAAAATTTTTATAAACTGTAATATAACTTCAAATTGAAAATTTAACAATTCAATTTTATGTTTCCGCTAATTTTTTTGTGGTAAACGTACAGTTCTTGAATGTCCAATCCGTATAATGCTACGGTTTCCCTTTTTAAATATACGATGCTGTTATAAGTAGATGTTGCCAGTCGGACTCCCTTATGAAGGGTACCATACTATTATCTATAATAATGAATATTCAGCTAAATATTTCGAACGTCTACCTGTTGTCGTTATTAATATCAAGCAGAATAATTTTTTAAGAATAAAATTAACTTTACTGGGAATCGAACCTGGGTCTACCGCGTGAGAGTCTGGTTTGCTTACTACTCGACCACCGAGGAATATGCAAATCGTTTATCTATAACGTCAGATGTATTACATAATTTTTGCTTAAAAGGAACTAAAGTTCCTACCTTGTGTTCCACGACACGTTCTACCTTTTTTTATCGTTTCAGAAAAGTCAAAGGTAGAGACTGTACTTTACATATATAATACAGACAGTCAAGTTACCCCCTCGTCCTCTTCAAAAACAAGAAAAAAATTATAAATTTACTATAATTTTCACAAATTCGAGCAAATCCAAATGTAATGATTCATTTAAAGGAATATACCTACATCCCACTGCTGAATATTTTGGCAAATTACATTTTAACCTTTTTCACGTGAAAATTGATATTATAGTGAAAGTATTTTTTTTATTGGTGAACCATTTTACCTATTTAAAGCTCGCCTCAGCGTGTTTAAATCGAACTTTTTAGCACGCGCGTGTTTTAAAGTTACCGTGGCAACATCAACAACTCGAGAAACGAAGTCTAAATCTATGGTCTAAATCATGTCTAAATGTCAATTTTTTTATTATTGATCTGACAGGAGTAGTTTGTAACGTCAAAACTTTTATTCGAACGATATTTAACAATGTCAAATTTATAAATTAAAATGGAAAGTGCCGTTGGTATTGTTTGAAATATTAATATTTCCATTTTTCAAATCTTAGGAAATGGTATTTAAATTAATACTATTGACATTCACAGAACTCAATAAGGTTGAACTTCCATCAAAATACAAATTAGTTTATGTTTTTCTCATTTCCATGACAACGCAAGGTGTACATCATATACGTCACGAATTCAACCATTTGACATTTAGTTGACGTTTCCATCTATGATTTCCATTTCTTGTTGTTGTAGTAGTTATAGACCGGTATTTATAATTTCAAAGTGCACCAATAAAAAAAAAATATCGTAAAGTATTCGTGGATAACTGGTCTTTAAAACACTTGCTCTATTTCGAGCACTGCGCGTGTTTTAAAGACCTTAATATCCACTTATACTTCAATATACTATATTATAATCGAATAAAATAAATTACTACAGTATGCACAAATTATAGTATGTTTGAAAGTAAAATTGAGAATTTAGATAAATAATTATGAAACAAAACTGTAAGACATAAAATATACTAACATCATTTATTATGAATTTACAAGAAGAGTATAAATGTATTTACCTGCGCTCAAAATAACTACCATTTTTAGAAAATTTAGAGAAGCAGTATACACTGAAGGACTATATTTTATTTAGAAAGTAAGAAATGGTATGCATGGGCTTTCACTCGAGAGAGAAAAAAACAACAAAAATCACTTAACGGAGAGACACATTAGTCACTTGAAAGACACGACATTTGTCACTTACGTATCATCAAAAGTTACAAATCCGATTTTGCTCATATGCCATTTTCAACAATTGCCTATTTCGTAAACCCTGATGAGATGATGCAAATCATTATCAGAAAATAATCCAATTGAGAGCCGTTGTGGTTGAATTCAAGTATAATTTGTATTCTTATATAACAAATATCTATTTTAGTTTGTAATAGTATATTACACACCGAGGTGGGAAGAATTTCATCACTGTCGAGCGACTAGTTAGGTTTGATCTCGAGACCGGAATGAAACTTCCCACCGATGTTTGTATACTACTTTATTTACAACCATCATATTTCAATAAAAATTAATAAATCCTTGTTTCGTTCTGAACACACCCAAAATATTACATTTAAAAACTGTCACCAATATAAATAGGTATATGTCAGATGAAGTCGGATGGATATTAAGTTCGTGAATAATAAATTGAGAAAAGTGTCCTCCGATGAAGGATTGACGGATTGTACCCCTCCAGAAAAAAGTATTATATTTGTCAATGTGTTATATTTTTAAATACGATAATTATTCATCTAGCATAAATGAGAAAAATATTAACGATCACAATATTCCAGAGGGCGGGAAATAGATGTGTGTAATATGACACTTTCTAACCTTCACTGACGTTAGTAATGACAGCATTGCATACATGGTTGAAAATAAATGATTATTTTTACTGGTCACAAGTTAAACGTTTTCCAAGCGGCCACATGAAAATCCGACTACTGTATATTATTCATTAACTGCACAGGAGCTATGACATACTCTGGATAATGAATTTTATACCAAAAGTAACATTTATAAAAAACAATACAAACCTTTTTGTCGGGAATGTTCCATAACCTCAGCTTTCCGTCCAAAGACCCGCTAAGGAAATACCTATCGTCCCTAGGATGGAAAACAATAGCAGTGACAAAATCGATATGCTGAAAACAGCATAAGCATTCTTTCCTAGAAATATGCCATAATCTCACAGTCTTATCCATGGAAGATGAAAGTATGAAATAATTTTTAGACCAAGAAACGTCGAGAAGATCAGAAGTATGCCCGGTGTAAGTGCAAAAAGGTTTCGGCATAAAAGTCAATTTGCTAGCTTCTTCGGCTGTCATTCCTTCGTAAGTAACGTAGTGAGAAACTTCAGCAGAATGGTGGGAGACTAAAGATTCTTGGGAAGGAGTAGGTGATACTTTTTCAGCGTTGTATTTGGTTCTCATATCCTGAAAATTGAAATGTATGAAATTGATACTTTTGATATGTTTGGCATATTTACCTGGAAAAATGGATAAGCATCTCGAACGACCCAAATTCTTAAAATTTTATCCTGTCCAGCTGTGGCTAACAATCTGCCACAACAAGAAAACTTCATACACCAGATGGGTCCTTCGTGTTGATCATCGTTGAGCTCTTGAACATGTTCAACTTTTTCAAACTCGTAAGGGCCTTTATGAGAATTGGAAGCCTACAATCAAACAATATCTTGAATATACCCTTTTGCTTAGAATTTCCAGTATGTATACCTTTAATTTGCAGCATTGCTCTCCAGGATGGACGTTATCCACAATATCGATTACATCTTCTTTATGTCTAGCGTGCGAAACTTCTTGTGCTATAGATTTGGCTTTGTGCATCGTTTTCTTAACTGTAGAACCCAAGAATCTCTTCAGCTTAGCAGTTTTCTGTCTTATACTTCCAACTTCAGTGTCGTTCTCGCCCACTACCGGTATATCAGATTTTATACCCACACTTTCTTCGTCAGAATCCTTCTCCTTTTCCACACTTGAACTACTAACGTACTCCGATGTGATCCTCATTATATGCAAAGAGAGAGGATTGATGCATTGGGGTAGTTTATCTTCGGCAACGCTAAGTGGTACACGTTCTCCAGTATCCAAATTGAGTACTGTAACTTGTTCTAATATTTCCAGATCTGAAAGTTGTTTTCCGGAATCTGTGTGTGTGCGGACGTGAGTTGTGAGATTTTTTAAGAAATTCTCGTCTCCTGCAGATTTTCTACGTTCTTTGGAAGAATGCTTACTATCATTTTGATGAGTACCTCTGTAAACAATATCAACTAACATAGAGAAAAATAATAGTTCGGTAATTTTAAAAATGTAATAAACAATAGTGTTTTAGTTTGACAAGAAAATTTATACCTAAACAGGTAATTCATAGTCGTGGACAAAATATAGTATTCCACATGCATATAATGGCTATTATTCACTCAGGTGTTTACGTTACTCGCCTGTGGCTCTCGACATAAACGCCTAACCTTCGTGAACAATAGCCATCATTATATGCTTGTTAAATAATATACTATATATTTTTCTCTTTTCTCCAATTAGGGAAGGGATTATAGGTTTTCATATACAGTGTGGAATACATTTATGGAATAAAATTCTTTGTCATTATTTTAGAAAATTATAAAAAATGCCGAGACACGTCAACTTTTGTATCCTCTTAATGAACCGATTCCAACAAACTAAATATTGTATGGTCAATTATGAATTATACAGGGTGAAATTTTAAAATTAATAATTTATTACACTTGAAATATTGGTACTTTTTTAAATTAGCTAAATATGGATTTATTAAAAATCTAAACCAACTAATTATTAGACGTATTTGTATATTAAGCAAAACCTGCTACGCCCATGAATTTTATCATAAATACCTAAAAATTGCCTAAAAACGCCAATAATTAGACAAAATCGGTAAATAATGTGGATTGTTTTAAATCGGTAAATAATGTGGATTGTTTTCTATTCTGTCACTTGTTGATGTGTTGACAGTTTATACTGAAAAAGTAAAATCTTTGTCAAACACTCTTTCCTTGTCGACATAACAATGAAATATTTAACTGAGACTCACCGAATTGAGATTTTAATGATGATCGGGTACGGGGATAACTGCAGAAGTCAAATTGAAGTGGCAAACTTATTTAATCACAGGTATCCCGAATTGCCTAATATTTCACAAAGTACTGTGACTACTGTGTCTAAAATTCATGCACAATTCAGAGAACTTGGACATGTCAAAGCATTGAAAAGAAAAACACACTTCGTTGAAGATGATGTGAAAGTGGATATTTTATTAAGTGTCGAAGAGAATCCAACTTCAAGTACACGTCAAATTGCCCGTGAAAATATTGTTAGTCATACAACTGTTTCAAGATGTCTTCATAAAGAAAAATTCATCCCTACAAATTAAATTTTGTGGAGTTAACAGAAGACGATCCAGATCGTAGAATGAATTTCTGCGAAAGATTGATGAATAAGCTGAACAGAAATGAGATAGCTCTTGGTACCATTCTTTTTTCTGACGTATCAGCATTCATATTGAATGGAGAGGTAAACCGACAGAACTGTAGATATTGGTCAGCAGAGAATCCTAATTGGAGGCGTGAGACACATACTCAGTACCATCAAAAGGTGAACGTTTGGGCCGGTATCATAGGCGACCATATTATTGGTCCTATATTTATAGATGGAAATTTGACAGCTGAAAAATATTTATATATGCTTAGAAATGAAGTTATTCCTGCGTTGGCAAACTTATATCCCAACGCAATAGATCCTAGCTTACCGAATGAAAATGTTCGGTTCCAGCAAGACCGGGCAACACCCCATTATGCTTTAATGGTAAGAACTTATTTAGATGAAATCTTCCCCAATAAATGGATTGGACAAAGTGGTACTATTGAGTGGCCAGCTAGATCGCCAGACCTTACGCCGTTAGATTTTTTTCTGTAGTGGGTTATCTCAAGAACAAAGTATATGCAACACAACCAACTAGCATTGTAAACCTCAAAGACAGGATAACTACAGAAATACGGAATATTTCACCTCAAACTTTAAACAAATTTGAGGAGGAGTTCTATAGGAGACTGTGCTATTGCCAACATCTAAGTGGAGAATATTTTGAGCATTTATTTCAATGTATTAAAATCAAATACATCAGGTATTTCATGTATGTGTTTAATAACTGTAAAAATAAAAATTTCACCCTGTATAATTCATAATTGACCATTCATTATTCAGTTTGTTGGAATCGGTTCATTAAGAGGATTTAAAATATGCAAATATATAGGGTGTTTCATTAAAAAAAAACACCGACTATGGCATACTTGCGTAAATCACCCTGTACATTTACATGTATGTTTACATAACGCACAACTCAATTCAAAAGTTGACGTGTCTCGGCATTTTTTATAATTTTCAATTTCAAATCCATAAGTGGTTTCCACACTGTATAACTTTTTCGACACTCTTGGCAATAGATTTAATGATACTATTTATTCTGCTCATCTTTTTGGCGGGGTAACATTTATTTTATAGTAATTTCAATTTAATCATTAAAATTCTTGCAATCAGCTATGAATTATTTAAATGTCACTTCCTTTTGGTTTTGACAATATATCATACAATATATATTCAACAGCTTGATAAATTAATGAAAATGGTTCGAGTCCTGGTCGTGGTCATAATTTTTATTCATTGTATTGTGATACATATTTGTGTATAAATAACCTCCAATATAGGTCTTGTCGTAACCTGTTTATCATCCACACCTATTATTCACAAGTTAATAATGAAGGCTACAGTACTTGAAGTACACATAACATATGAATATTATCAAATATTCGTGGACAAAATAAAAATGTATTTTGTTGTAGAATGTGATTTTTTAATTCTACTGATCACCTAATATATTTTTGAAATACTGAGATTTTTAAATAAGTTGACGATTTTATTTTTTCACCGGGTATCCAGTAGATTAGTTTGCTTACCTATGAGGTCCCAAACTATAATGTCCAACACTACTCCGATTACCAGATCCTCTTGGACTACTGCTAGCATTGGTCTTCTCAGTAGATACACTCAATTTACCTTGACTATCTGAATCCAAATCATCTTTAGAACTATGCCGAGCTTTAAGACTTTCGTTATCCTGTGGTTTAACCACAAATTGTCCTTTGGTAGCTTGTCTAATATCCAGAGAATGACCAGAACGTAAAGTGGAACTCCGACTTTGTGGCTCACTCTGTAACATTTTCTCCGATTTTGTAGATTTTACTGAAGGAAGTCGCTCTAAAGAATGTTCAAATTCCCTAGTTAGTGATTCTATAGTAGAAGCAGGGCTAGCTAGTTCAGAAGACTCGAAATTAGTGCTAGAAGCAGATTTCTAAAATAAAAACCACTCGTGAGTCAAGTTGAGAGGTAAGAGGTAGTAAATTAAGCTTAACAAAACAAAAATATATACAAAACATTGAAACATCCATACTAAAAGTCTTTTTATTATATTAAGACATGTTAGAGTAATTTGATATCGGATCTAATTTGTTCAATGGTTTGTATTCCTTTCAATATACAGGAGGTCCAAAATATTTAAACTCATTTAATTTA
>CAJUYG010000700.1:4807-23736 GCA_910591675.1 Galerucella calmariensis | reverse complement strand
TCTTCTCTCTCTTTCAAGTAGTTTTTCTCATATTATCCTTGTCGTACTTGTATAAATCGTATGCCCGATTAAACTTTTTCGCTATCTGTATAATGACGATTTTTTTGTACTGTCATGTTAACTACATTCATTATATTTATGTGTAATGTCTCCTACACTCAAACTATCTTGCATGTACGCGGTTAATTGAGCCATTTAAAAATTATGTCTTGGCATCATTAGAATTTTCAAAGACAGGTTTACAATAGCCAAAACAACTGTGGATTATTCAAAGTTTTAGACATCATGTATATATGAAACAACTAAAATCTTACAGTGAGTGCCAGTGTTGTTGATGGTACTTTATTTTTCTTTTTGCGTCTAGGTGGAGCGACTGGTGCACCTACGCCGATTGAGGTGTGAGATTGTGACGAATCGAAATTTTTTTGTGAAGATTTTGTGCTAGCAATCACGTCGGGTTCTTGCAATGGAAGACATGCTTTTTCGGAAGAACTGGCTTGCAGTACACCTGAAGATAAATCTCGATGATTTTCAAGGTAATGGTGATGTTATGATAAAATAAATTAACTGTTAAATATGTAGTACATGTTAAGATTTTTATATGGTCCCAACATTTTTATTAGCTACTTTTTCATTGTTCATTTTAGGAAAAAAGATTATCTTCTACAAAAAGTTCTGCATAACCCATAACTTCAAACTGCAATCATCGGATATTAAAGTGCCATACACCAAAATATGTAAATTTAATGAAAGACTTAAGAACAATCAGAGATGAAATAACATCCGTTCAGGTAGATTTATTATACCGAGTGTTCCACGAGTTTCTGACCCATTTTATTTGCAGAAATCTCGGAAACGACAGGGGGAGTGGGGTTTTATTTGAAAAATTTCTTTTCATATGAACTCTTTTTCAGTATAATGGTTAATTTGTGAAATATTATATAGGGTGTTTTAAAAAGATGCTATCTGAAAGGTGAACTCTTCACTTTTCGAAAATGTATAATTTGTTGAATGTTACATGAAAAATGGGTAAGTTATTTGGTTTTTAATGATGATTGTTTATTAGATGAAGATGTCTGGTTTTAAATACAAATCAATCACAAAATTTGCCTGCTAACTAATACCTACATTTGAAAAAATTATACCAAATGTTTTTCAAAGAAGCATGTCTTAACCTTAGAAATAACTGGAATAACTGAGCAAACTCAACCATTTTTAAGATGGTCCAAGTGATGTCTATTTTGATCAAAAGAGTTGCATAACATTTCCGAGGTAATTTCTTGAAATGTTCAAACCATGTCGCTTCGAAATTGTTCCAGAGCCTCTGGAATAGGATTATAACATCTATCTTTGATAAAAGACCATATAAAAATTCTGGAATCGTCAAGTTTGGTGAGTAGATAGGTCATTCAATTGATCCGGCTCTCCCATTTCACCTATTTTCAATTATTTCTGTTAAAAATATTCTAGCCACAAGTGAAAAGTGTGGTGGTGCACCATCTTGCTGAATAAAGTGAATATATTATGCCATCTTGTTCAAGTTGTTGATATGAGTAATTTTGTAACATACATGTGTAGGCATTACCAGTAATTGCAGAATGGTCTGTATATTTTAAAAAATGCCACACCAAGCATCCAACTTTGGTGAATCTCTTTCATATTTTTCCATTACCTCTGGATTTTCAAACCTCCATATGTGACAATTATGTTTATTAAATTGCCCATTTAAATGAAAACCAGCCTCATCTGACATTATAAGTAGAACATTGGGAGATTGTCTAAGTAAGTAATCTCAAAAAAAAAATTTTTGGTTTGAAAATCTATTGCATTAACATGCATCTGAATTTTATAATGAGTTAGATTTAATATCTTCTCACATCTTTGAACTTAGGTTTTTGAAATTTTTTTTGTGTATGATATTTTGTAGAGCAATATTCAATTATTATATTCTTCTTGTTTCCTGAATACATAGAAGTCTATGTATAATAAAAGAATATCAGCATCACATCTTAGATATTTCTTCCTTTCCAATAATCCACTTTGTAGAAATGCAACGTACCACTTTTTTATACTATTTTTTGATTGCGGATTTTTTTTAAATACCTCACAAGATCTTCTTTTGTTATTGATTTATACCATTTATGATACTCAGTTTTTCATTTTTCATCTTGATGCCTACATAATATTCTATAATTAAAGATTAAATAGCTTTAGTCCTTCTTCAACTAAGCTTCAACAAATCATACATTTTCGTAATTTTCAAAAAAGAGAATAATTCAGCTTTCAGATACAATAAAAATAGGAATATAGGGTTCCCCATTGAAAAAATAGATGATATTTGGATTCAAAAATACATTTTTTTAAATCACCCTATATAAGATTTCACTAATTAAACATTTATACTGAAAAGAAATTGTTCACCAAAATCTGCATCCACCTATTGTTTCTGAATTTCGAGATTTTTGCAGTAAAGATAAGTCAGAAACTTCTCCGGTCTTTTACAAATTTTGTTTACACATTATTTCAATTGTATTACTTTTTGCTTACAACTAATTATTTGTATGGATTTTCCAATTTATGAAGTGAATATATTGTTATATGATGATTGTTTTTGTTATGCTCCCTAAATGAGTTATAAAATAAGGCTTTATATATATATATATATATATATATATATATATATATATATATAAACTTCTAGTGGTAAAAGTCATCAGCCTTTTGATCATCCAACTTTTTTGTAGCAAAAACGGTATGCCACCTTAGTGCAACATTATTTTGTGTCACTCAGTGTTTGTTTATAAAATGTTTGGTTTAGATGATACAACTTCATGGACATATTCTACATTGTTTTAACAAAAGAAATTGAATTATCTGAAATGTAATTTTTTTTTTCATTTTCAAGTTACCATTTGAGCAAGTAGTGGAATTGTTTAACCAAACATTTTCCAATGGCTTACAGTTAACCCTTTAGGTAGGTAATTAAGTATCAGTTGTACTATTTTTGATCTCAGATTAAGTAGTATAAGATATGACCAATCTTTTTGTTATACCCTGTAGATACTAAGCTTGATGTTATGTACTTAATTTTAGATACACATGTGTGTGTGTGTCTATTGGGATGTATGGTATCAGCTTTTGCTATTTGCCACAAACTATTTTCAAAAGAAAGGAATGATTTATTTGGTATTTTGATATGAATTACAGAACATAAACATTTGAAATTTGGCAATATAAAAAAACTTTCCATGCAACTTTGTTGTTTAAAAAAAAAAGCAGATAAAATCAAACTTTTTTACAAAAACACACAAAAATTGTATAAAACAGCACCATTTTCATCAAGAAAGTATTTATGGTATGTCTCCTCACCTGGAGATAAAGTAAGTGTACTGGGGTACTGAGAATATTGTTTGTTAGAACTTTGTGTTGATTCTGAATCCAAAGAACTGGAAGACAAAGCTGAAACCGATGTTTTCTTACCAGGATCTAGGGAAAATAAATATGCTTTATCACTCAAACAAAGTAGGTACCTAAGTATATAAAAGTTAATTTCAGATTGAGAAGTTTGAGTACCTATATTAATGCCGAATATTATGCAAATTTAGGTAACTATTGTTGATACTCAAATAGTGAAAACTGTAAACAAATTAATTTTGAGAAAACTAAGGAAAATGAAAAAAACAATATTTGGAACAATTATCATACCAATATCTTGCACACCTCCTAAAATTCTTCCAATTCGTCCTAAAGAATTAAGACTCTGCAAACTGATGGTATCTTGTTCAATAATACGAAAAGGATGTGTAGCTCTGCTAGTCACTGCAAATACTCCTTCCACAGAAGAATTCTGACTAGTTGGTGGAGAAATGTTTCCTGTTTGATAATCTTCATCATCATGCTGTAGTCTTTGACGAAGTTCCTTAAATTTTTTTCTACCACCCACCAATACCTCTTTTTTTTCTTCAGCTAGCTGCTTCAATTTATCATTTTCTAAGTTATTTAGTTCCAAGCTTGTTTCTTCTTTTATGCCTGATATGTTTGGTTCAGAGCTAGCTCTTTTTGTTATGTTTTGCTCCTTTGAATATTTCTTAATTTTCCTAAAAATGAAACCCTTAAGAAATCCAATATAACTGACATTTACATCATTAAATATGACGCATATTCACAACTGCCTGACAATAAAATTTATATATACATTTATATGTGGTTAATTTTATGTATATTTTCTAATAATGTTAAGCTAAGACAATAAATCTAAACTATTTCTTAGCTCAGTAGACATGTTAAGTTAAACATTATGAAATTTATTATGTATCCAGCTATACTAAAGTTTAAAAATCAAGAAAGGCTTGTCAAGATATTTTGTTTATCTGCTGTCAAGTAAATAAAGTGCAAAGTCAAGAATTTATTAAACTGGTATTCAATTTTAAAATTGCATTTCTATTGCGGCAATATTGAAAGTAAGTACTTGAAATTTTTAGTAACTGCATTTTGTTATTGCACCTGATACTGCTGGGTGAATTATCTTCAGCATCGTAAAATTCGTCGGTTTCACTATCACTAGACATAATGTTCGTTTTTAACGTTCATTGCAAAATTTGTTCAAATATTATAAAAAGGTTATCATTTTTGTGTAGGTGTATCACTAAGATTTTGATAAAATAAGATATTATTTTATATTTTCTACTTGTCAACAAAAATGTTGACAGTTATCAAAATATATACAATAAATATCTACCTTGCCGACCAAGGCGTTAAGGATGCTTTACACGTAGTTTTATATCAAATTATTGAAAAACTTGGTATTAAATATTAATAAATTGATCAGGTATCAGGGAGTATTCTGCTTAGTTGGATAGCATGAGGAATTAACATATAAAAAGCATTGTAGAAAAACATGTTAAAATAATTCAATAACAAATATTTCAGTTTTCTCACTGGTATTGTATTGCGGTTTTCATTCATAATTTTTGTTTTATGAATGTTTAGCACCTAATTCACGGAACATCTAAAACTTTTTCATTCTATAAAACGTGTTTGGACCAATAAGAATCAAATATTGTGATTATGTAATCAATTGCAGCGAATCAGAAGAGTTGGCTGTTTACCAGCTCGCAGTACACCAAGACACAAAAAACTTAAGTTGCCACCCTGAAGATAGACGTCTCAAATCACAAACCCACCTTAATATTTTGATCTTTACCTCAGAACCACAGCAAACCTCAAATACGCTCTCCGCTCAAGGTTATTTTCTCTTGCAAGAACAAAATCAACATGGAGGACTTAACTGTGGAAGTATGCGGCGAAAACGGCGCTCTTTATAAGGTCCGTATAACTTTATATGCATTAATTTTTAGCTAAAAACCAATTATGGGAGTAGCTCACTCTTTTGTGGGTTATTTTTAATGCTATGTCGTGATTAATAGTTAGTACTTCTTTAGAATTATTAGAAAATGTGATTCACTAAACGCGGTTCTTTTGACGCCATGAACATTTGACAGGGCGTGAGTTCACCATGTGCCTGAATAATGTTGAGAAAATAGATTATTTAGGGATAATTTATGTGATAGGTTTGTTTAATATGTCGAAATAGTTAATTTGTATCGTGAATCACTATTCTAAAGGTTAGGTTCAAGAGGTATCATATTACTGTTCTTTTCAATATTAAAATACCATTTCCTATTTCAGGGTTACGTTATAGATGTTTTCGATGAAGAGGTTCTTATACACTTTGAAGATGAGTAAGTTTATCAATGAAATCTAAGTTTTACTACTCAACTAATTTGTAATTTGCTATTTCTCACAGTTGGCAACCAGATTCAAAGTTTCCTTATTCTCAAGTTAAACTACCACCACCTAAGTCTGATTCCAAGGTAGAATACACAGAGAATATGGAAGTAGAGGTTTATTCTAGGGCAAATAGTCAAGAAGCTTATGGATGGTGGAAATCAAGAATAAAGGTAAATTATTAATAATACTTAGATAATAAATGTTGGAACTTTAATTTCAACAAAACAGTCAAGTACACTAAAAATGTTTCAACAATGCTAGTAGTGACATTTATTATATTAAATATAATAATAGGGAATGGCTATTAGTGTAAAAATAGACTTTATATCATGACAGTACCAGTGTCTTTTTGTACAGGATATGTCCAGTATAAAATTTATTTCTATATTTAGTTTACACTTTCAGTTTATTTTAAAAATATATATTTATCAGATGAGCATTGAAATTTTATATATTGGACAATTTCAGTAAGATTCGACATAAAAATCTTGAAATTAGCAACTCATTTATAATTATAAAGTAATGTTTCATGCAAATAAAACTAGTCATGGGCATTATAAACTTTCAGTTGTATGAACAACTTTGAATGTTCAACCAAATCAGCAATCATGTGATATTTTAGAAGATATCTTAAAATGTGGATAATCTGTATGAAACTTACTGTAACTTATTTATATCAACAAATTTAAAGGAATGCACTAGCTATGCTATATTTAAAATATTCAATTATACTGTACCAATCTAGAGTATATAGCAGGAAATTATTCAGTAGTTAGTTAGAATTTTCATACATTAGGTGATGTAACCAACCTAAATATACTATTGTTATCACCCATAACCTTATTATAACTAAGCAGTTTATTTCTGTAATCCCCATATTTTAATTTTTAAATGATATGTATTCAAACTAGAGATAAACTATTTCAGAAGCAAATGGATATGTCTACTTGGTGTTTGTTTATTCCCTAACATTTAATTTACCTCTGAAACATAATAAATAAACCATATTTTAATAATTGCATTCAGCTTATATAACAGTAATTTGATGCAAAAATGCATATACTCATTTTTGTATTTACAATGGGAATTAAACATTGTCATGGCCTTTTTTGTCTTTTAAACCTTTGATTTGTTCATCAATTTTTAAAAATCATTAGGAGTAATGTATAAATACTAATGTCTACATAGAAACAAATTAACTTTTTGTACCTATGTAAATGAGCTTTATAATGATTACTAATATTATAAATGTGAGTTATATTGTACATAATCTGAGGAGTACAGAAAAAGGGTTTTTTAAATACACAGATTCCATAAATTATATTTAAATTTTTTTCAGTACCTACTGGTTCTCATATCTTTCAATATTTAAAGTATTTCTGTCATATCCACACTTCAATTATTTCCTTATTAGATATTTTTACTTTGCAACCAAATGTTTGCAAGTCCATAAGTTTAATATAGCTATTAGCAATTTGAAACAATAGAAATTTTGAATGTTTATTCCTCAAGTAACAAAGGTGAATTACATGACACTTTAAAATGAACAACTGAATAATACAAGGAATAATACTGGAATTAAAATTTTTTGTAACAGTACAAAACAATTTCATCATCAATTGTCAATTGTTGCCAAAAATTTTCATATTTTTCATACTGAATCAATTTTATATTCACACAAGCAAGTTCCATCACTCACTTATGTAATAAAATTACAAAATATAGTTATACAAACAACACACAAATCTCAGTATTGAATTATACCCAAATCTGATCATTTATCAGGTCTTCCAAGGTTCTTTTATAAGAGCTATGAGATCTTGCCTGTCCTTTTGCTATATATTTGCATTTAGAAATATAAAATTACAATCAAGTAAATGTTGAAAAACACTAGGACACATATTTTTAATATATTTTCATGAGAAACTGCAGTAATCCTCTTGTCTATAATACAATACATTCCAAAACTTCTATGGCTGAAACATTCACTAAAAATCGCCCTGATCTATCATAATTACTAATGTATTGTTCATCAAAACTGGTTCTGTGAGGTCTGTAAACTCTGATATGACCATTGTAGCAAGATTGAAATTTTTTTTCATCTGAAAATAATACCAAGTCCCAGTTTTCTTGTAAAATATTCAGTGTGAAAATTCTTTTCTGTTGTAGTTTATTTCAACAACTACATAGAGTATTGGAAAGCAATAATTTCCTAATTAACAGGTACCTATCGGATATTACAGAGTTGTACTCAAAATGGACGAAATATTTTACAACAATTTAATACCAATTGTTTGAAATTATTATTTTGCAAAATGGTTGAGCGATAAACGTAATCTCATAAAAAATGTAGAAAACAACGGAAATAACGACATACTATTTTCTTTCCGTACATACCAAAATAAGTTTAAAATCATCGTTTTTTGTTTAGCCATAATGTTTAGTACAACGCTCACTCGTTTTCAAGAAACTTTCACAAATACAACCCTCCAAGACGGTCATTATAGAACTAAAACTTGAACTTGAAACTATTATAGGTCATATTGACGAAACTGTACATTAATATTCCTCAAAATACCTTACCAGTGGCCTATTTCACAAAAACACAAGTTTGTAAGTAACAAGTAGATTTTAATAAGTTTGGTAAAATATGTAATTACTCGCGTTTCATAAAACGACAAGTGTACTCTTGTAATAACAAGCAATTTCACAAGTAGAGTACTTGTTATTTACTAATTTGTCTGTTATTAACTAGTGTAGTCAAAAAAATTGCATCTGACACTTGTTATCTACTAAAGTTCTTATATCTAACTTAGAAGGTAGATAGCTGACAAGTTTTAAATATACATAGATTATAGTTGCAACAAAATGTGGTCTAGTAGTTCTTTGTCAAAAAATGAAAATGAAGAGATTATACATAGGGTTGTCGATTTGACCAGTCAACTTTTTTTTTGTCAATTGACTGAAATGAATATGACAATAAAACTGGCGGGAACGAATCATCCGCTTTTCATTTCAACGCAAAATTTTTCGTGCTGCCGCCAGTCTTTCGGTCAAGTCAAATAGGTGTTGGTCAATTGACCATGCCCAACAGTAATTATACGTAGAGGGAGAGTGTCCAGGCCTAGAATTAATTCTGTATTCCACTCTTTATTCGAACTTGATGAACGTTTCATAATGACTTCTGTCCAAATGGAACAGCTTCATATGGATATTGGACATATGCTTCTTCATCCAACTGACCGGTCTCTCGCACTATCCACAAAAATGCAGATTTGTATAGCAATACACTGGTTAGTTAATAGAGGGCAATACCATGTCATATCAGATGCACATGGGGTTAGTAAGGCAGATCTGTTAGAAAGTTTGTGTATGCAGTTAACAAAATTAAATTTCCTAAATGCGTGCGTTAGTTGGCCTGACACTATTCTGAACGTTTCTGCAGGATTTTTTGCTATAGCAAGATTCCCCCAAGTTATTGGATGTGTTGATAAGACATTAGTAAAAATAGATGCTCCAACCGAAAATGAGCCTGCATTTGTCTGATTATAATGGAAACCACTCCATCAATTGTATGATTGGCCAGGAAGCGTGCATGATGCTCGAGTTTTAAGAAACATTACTCTTTTGCAAGAATGGAAGAAGGTCTGAGTCCAATCGTAAATGCAGTTTTACTAGGAGATTCTGGCTACCCTTTATTGGATTGGCTTATGACGCCCATTGAAGTAAACATAGATGTAGCAAGTGCTGCCTACAAGTTTTTCCTCTTCTTGTCTATAACAAGTGCTACAGACAATTTTGTGATTGTTTATGAAATGCCTATATGTAACAACTTACCTTGAGAACCTCAGCAGAAGCTCTTGGACGTTTGACATAGTTGTCATTTTAGCTAACAGTCGAAAAAAAAAAATTCCAGTATTTATACAAGGTCTGTTGGCATATTCAAAATTATTGTAATTTGTAATTTAATATTCATGGTCCATTTTTGGATATTTCAACCAAAGTAACTCAACATTTTGATTGATATTCCAATAATAACAGTCAAATAGTAAAGTTAAATTAAACAATAATAAACCACTATTTTGTTTTTTTTAAACTATTTTAACTTCTGGGCAGAAATTGGGCGTGGTTCTTGGAAAACTTTCTGCTTATGGCTGATAGGCTTCTGGGGGTCTTTTCAGAGGCGTATTTTAGCATCAAGTTGTGTTTAAGCAATTGTTTTATATAGGTATTTTGCCATCAGTACACATTTCTGCACATTTCGTTGTCAATATGCACGTGAAATAGATCATAAAAAAAATAATTTCAACCTATAAGCAAACTTTAATCCAATTTGGGTCTGTAAAGTCCCTAAGAAAAAGGGCTATATGTGTTGTCCCGGAGTTTCGCTTCTTGTCTGTTGGTGTTTTCTTTGGTAATATCATGAGAAGCATATTTAAGTGCCTCAAAAATCATTATATTTTAATGCTAAAATTTACCCATAATATGAACACCTGAATCTTGAACTGTAGTAATGACGAAGTTATAAAAAAAATACTTAAATTATAGTATTCTTGTTTAAAATTGTTTAAAAACAAAACATCTTCACTTTGAACTATATTTCTAGGTACTTTTAATCCAAGTATAATCTTAACTCTCCACTTTATCAGACGATTTGTTTGGATCACAATTTGTACGTCGACCCATTCAACGCCAATTCATTATAGCTTACTGCATGTAAGGTACCCCACCAAAAAGTAGTAAAATACAACAAAAAACTTTGACATACACTGATCTTTAAATAAAAAATTCATGTGAAACTTAATCAAGTGACTGAGGGCGAAAAATTTCAAAAATCGTGGCGTTATGAATTTTCCGCCCTTGGTCTAAATCTAAACAGTTTCCGCCCTATTTTTGGTATTTATATGATTGGTTTTCCGATAAGATGGGCGAAAAAATAAGTTTAAAAGCCATTGAAAAACTTAGTTGGCTATCGTTGAAGTTGTTTGTGTATACGTGTGAGTAATGTCTGAAAGATTGGATCGATTTTGAGAAATTTGCAAAATACTGACATTCCAAGTAATTGGTCAAATTTCTTGAATTATTTTGTTATATATATTTTTTTGTAATTTGTATATAAACGGGTGATCCCATTCAAATAAATGAATGTTTATTTTTGTTATAGATGATGAAAGGTGATTTTTATGTACTCGAATATGTAGGTTGGGAAACAACATACACAGAAATAGTTAGCATTGATCGTCTTAGGGTTAAAAACAGTAATCCTGCTATTGATAAAACCACGTTCCATAAATTTGAAATCGAAGTTCCTGAAGATGTTCGTGAATAGTAAGTTCCTCATTAAACTATGTAAATAAATTGTTACTAAAGATTCTTTGTTGAACAGTGCCAAGATAGAAAATGCTCACAAAGAGTTTCAAAAAGCAATAGATGCTGGTTACATAAGCTACAATGCTGACAAGGGTGTTCTAATAGTAATATCTCGTAGTGAATCGAGTCGTAAGCGGGCCTCGTTACTTCAAGATATGCATTTCAGAAGTCTCTCACAAAAAGTGCTCTTATTAAAACGTACAGAAGAAGCTGCCCGTCAACTAGAGAGTACGAAATTGGCAACAATAGGAGGGTGAGTTGATAAAATAAATTACAATAAAGCAAAAGTGGACTGATATGAAGGGTAAGCATCGAAATGCAAAATATTACAATTTCATAACTTTGCTGGTGACAGAGATAGACAAAGAAGATAATAGTATCATAATAATAGTATCATACTATTATAATGCCTTACAAATTTGAAAGTTACTTTTCAAAAGGTAGATTTCTCACTAAGAACATACATCTACTTTTCGGCCTCGAAAGACAATGTTTCGCATTTTTAGTTTTGAGTAGCCCTGCATTTCCCGATTACAGATATATACATTAGTTGTATTTATACGAAATCAAAGAAACATTTTTTAGCCAATAAAGTTTATATTTGTGCATGAAAAATATTGCGTTCTATTTATCATTTATAGCAGTAACGGACAAAATAATGTTATTCTTGAAAATAATGCATATTGACCAGGGTCGAAAATTTTTTAAGCCAAAAAAATTACAGTAGGATAAAACCCTTTAAAGGGAGGATAATGTGATAAAATTGGAAAAAATTAATTACGGGCGAAGTTTCTGCGAAATTTGGTGAAAACTTGATTCCGTCCCAAATACACTGTAATTTATTTGATTTGGAATATTTATTTTTTCACCTTATTTTGATTTAATATAATATCAAAAAAGCACCCTAATTTTCAATCGAAAATTCTCGTGTCAAAATTTCAGCTTTTTTTAAAAAGTCGGTGGGCTTTTTGCTCGTTGAAATATTTCTGATAGAGTGAAAAACATATGCATTACTATGGTAGATGTTCTCAGAAAATGGAAAAACTCGAATTCGAAGCTTTCAATCACTATGTACAATTTCATCGAAAAAATGTGATTGATACAATTTTATTCAGTTGAAATAGTATATTAAGTATCAAGAACGGTAAGGGTTGTTTACCGGTCGACAGCAATTTTGCCTTAACGTTTGAAATGCTTATACCATTTTTTGCGCGATCGTATTGAAATATTCTAATTTCAAATAAAATAATTTAAATTTCTTCGAAATGAAGGAAATGTCAAAAGTGACATTTATACTTCTCGATCAGTTTGAAATATAATTTGCATTTTGGTGAAATTGTTTTCATGCTATTTATTTCTTTTTATATTGTTCTGTTCGATTCTGTTCATTCAAAAAATATCAATCTTCTTATTTTTTTTTGTTCATTTTGTGTAATGAATGAAGTAATATATTATTTAGGACCACCTAAATGTATGTAGGGCTAAGACGTCGGTAAGTAATTTACTTACCGACGTCTGAACGGTAAGTTCACTTACCGACGTGTTAGACTTAGAAACAGTAAACACAACCTACCGATCTGACAACCGATGCTGTAAATAAACAAAAAAGATCGATCGCGCAAAAAGTTTATTCATTAAATTCGAATCACATTCATGTCATGGAAAATCTCATGAAATGTAAATATTCATGTGAATCGTACTATGGAATTTATATACTTCATTCTGATTACGTTATTCATTATAATATTTTTAAAAACATTAATCTTGCTATTTATGAATACTTCATCTTGAATTCTAATCACTTATACATTGCTTTTTGTTTCTTTGATGGCATTTGTTCATAGTTAGATTCGACACACCTTTCCAACTCTAGTTGATTCTTGAAGTCTTCAAAACCATCACTTTCCTCGTCTCCAATGTTATTTCCAGCTTGAATTGGTCCTTCATCCACAATTTCATTTCACTTCATTTACTTCCTCGTAGATTTCTTCTTCCTTATTGGAGCAACTTTCAGAACCATGACAATTTGTACATAAATGTATTTTAAACCATGTTTTCGGCAGCCACATTTTAAGAGGGGACTGACAATTTATACAGCTCAAAACAGTTAATACAACTTGGGGATGAGGTATTTTGGGTCAGGTTTTAGATTGTTATAAAAAAGATATAAGCCATTAAGTGATGGTGTGATTTTGACAATTTGTGGTCACCAATTTGAACGCAGATCCCCAAAAGAAAGCCTAGAGAATTCGATTCTGAGAATATGAAATCTCAATTCATTGTATTTTTTGAGATTTGTTGCACGGAACATTTTGAAAACGAACGCTTCTGTAAATTAGTTCAGCTGCTCCACCGTCTTGATTGATGGCGCTGTACTTCAATGACCGATTACGACGGTCAAATGTCGTTGTCTTGACAACGCAAATAAATAAATTTAAAAAACTATAAAATGCTAGTGAAAATCAATGAAAGTAATTATCTGAGAATAATGCCAAATAACAAACTTTAATAAACATTGTAGTCTGGTAGTCTCCAATAACAAAAAACATCTAAACAGAGAAAACGGATTTGATTAAAGTCTAATAAGAACCCGTTACCAAATCTAATTCAAATTAGATAACCAATCAATAGTCAAAAGAAACTCCAAACACAGTAACCATTCAAATAATGAAGCATGTAAAAACAAATTACAGAAATTATTGAAAACAAAAATATATTTAAATCTGAAGAAAAATGTTTATTAAGTAACTAATGGTCAAATTATATATCAGATAATATCACAAAAACCAATGTGAGTCATTTTCAATGAGAAAGATCTGATTTAGAGTCTGATGAGAACCCATTACTCAAATCAACTATTAGCCAGAAAAACATTGAGGGTTTAATGAGAACCCATTACTAAACCTAATTCAAAAAACAACTCCAACAAGAGTCCAGAAATATTTAAAATAAACAAATATGGCATTAGTCTGATGATGTTGTGGATAAATATAAATATCATCATAGAGAGAAATTTTATAGATATACTAATTAATCTATTAAAAGTCTATGCAAAGGAACATAAGATCTATTAATTTGTAAACCTTCAAGAAAATCTAACCTATTAAAATGTTTAGAATTAACTTCTTTTAAAATTATTGAATTTTAGATAATGACCAAAAGCTGAATTCTCACATTTACTTAAATGTTCACCTATTCGAACTTTTAAAGGTCTACAAGCTCTACCTATATATGAAGCTTCACAATCATTACATTCAAGTTTGTAAATACCACTTTTTGATAATTTATTAATTTTATCTTTTGAATTAACCAAATGTTTACTCAAATTATTAGTACTCTTAAAAGAAATTCTTGTATCTATTAATTTATTATTAAATAATTTTGAAACTTTTTGAGAGATGTTTTCATTCAGAAAAGATAAAGCTAAATATCTAAAAGATTTCTCTTCAGAAGGATAAGTCAAGTCTTGTTCTCTTTTGTTTTTAATTTTCTGAACTAACCTATTATGTTGTTAGGATTATAACCATTATTACAAGCTATCTGTTTAATAATATTCAACTCATTATTATAGTTAAAATGTGAAAGTGGGACATTAAGAAGTCTATGAATGTAACAATAAAAAGCTGCCATTCTATGTTGATGAGGGTAATTTGAAAAGGAAGGTATGACATGGTCAGTTTGTGTAGGTTTCCTATATATGCTGTATTCTAATGTATATAGTGAGGTCTAAAAAATGATAAATATATAATTTGACCATTAGTTACTTAATAAAAATTTTTCTTTAGATTTAAATATATTTTTGTTTTTAATAATTTCTGTAATTTGTTTTTACCTACTTCATTATTTGAATGGTTATTTTGTTTGGAGTTTCTTTTGACTATTGATTGGTTATCTTGTTTGAATTAGATTTGGTAACGGGTTCTCATTAGACCCATAATCTTATTTGTTTTTGGAATTAGATTTGAATATTGAGTTCTCATTAGACTTTAATCAAATCCGTTTCCTCTGTTTAGATGTTTTTTGTTATTGGAGACTACCAGACTACAATGTTTATTAAAGTTTGTTATTTGAAATTATTCTCAGATAATTACTTTCATTGATTTACACTAGCATTTTATAGTTTTTTAAATTAATTTATTTGCTTTTGGAATCTCTTGACCTATGTGTAAATTTTCTATTTTGAATTAGATTTAGTAATGTGTTCTCATTAGACCCTTAATCTTTTTCTGCATCTTATAACTTGATGGGTTCTCATAAGACCTTAATATTAAATTAATTTATTTATAATTTTATTTAGGCAACTTACATATTTGTTTTGGGACATTGCTGAATTACTTTATTTACAACAATTTTTGCAAATTTAAATGGGTTATTTACATTACACAAAATTTTACAATGTCATTTTTATACTCATGTTGGATGGCTTGAGTTCTGTGTTCACTTAGATTGTCATATGTTAATTTAAAATTGAAGTAGTGTCACTTTAACTTCCGTTAGATTAACACGTGTTCGTGTATTAGTTGAAGACAATTTAAACAAATTTAAAAATGTTCAAAATCTAAATACAGTTTACCCTAATCAGGGGATTATTTTTAATTTAATGTTATCTTAAGATCTTTTACTTTGTGACGTCAATGTGTTGTCGAAAAGTTTCTTGTAACAAATACCTGACGAGTAAGTAATTCTTTACTTATTTCTTATTTTACATTTTCCAACTTTTATTACTTACTTGCAGGTATAGCACTGAAGATGGCTTAATAGCCGAAAGCGCTTTGCGATTTAAAAAAAAATTAAATTTTACACAGAATACAAATATGTTTTCTTGACTTACTAGTCATGTGTACTCAGCTATAAAGATATTCACCTTAATCTGTTAAGACACAAGCATGCCATGGAATGTTGACATTTACCTAACCGTAATTGATAATTGGTAATAATATTGAAATGAAACCATACAAAAATTACGTAATAGAACACATTTATTGTACGCTAGTTAATAAAACGAAGACAGCATTAGAACAGACTTGAACTAGGACCACTTACAACTCTTATCAAAACCTACTTGTTAAAGTTGTGCGAAGTTAAATTAAATTTAAGCTTAATTATGACCTACTGCAAAAGGTTTTCAACATGGCCACCACCTGCATTCATACACGCATTTAACCATTTGGTTAAGGATTGTCTGACTTTGAAAAATGTAGCAGGATTATTTCGTATTGAATTGGCTGCATCTTGAATTCTGTTATAACTCGTCTCGTGTATAGGTTCAGCATAGAGTGTACATGAAAATTAAGTAGATTAAACTCGGGACTGCGAGGTGGCCACTGAAATTCACTACCCCGTCCAATCCAACGGTGAGGGAATGTTTCATTCAGATGTTTTGCTCACAGCAAGTGAAAAATGTGGAGGAGCACCGTCTTGCATGAATCTCCCAAGAGGTCGACCAAGTCATTATTTAAAAAATTCAAATATGACATTTAAATTAGGAGTTAATTCAACTGGGCCCAGTAATGTATTGCCTATTACACCGCACCACACACTTTTTTTAAACGAGTGTTTTCGGTTTCCCAGGCATGACTATTTCGCCAATTAAAAACTCCGCGTCTGGTAAAGGTTGCTTCATCCGTGAAAAGAATGTTATTTAGGAATGTTGGATTATTATTCAATTTTCCTTTTAGCCACTGACAAAATTGAACTCTGATTCGATAATCTCTTGGAAGTAAAATTTGCACAGGTGTAAAATGATAGGGATATAAGTTTTCCTTGTGCAAAATTCTAATCATGGACAGTTGGCTTATTCCAATAGCTGTAGACAATCGACGAGTGCTTATTTCAGAATTTTGCGTAATTCTTACCAAAATTTCATCTTCTTGCTGCGAAGTGATAATTTTAGGACGCCCTGTATGATATTTTGGACGAAATGAACCTGTTTCACCCTATCGATTATAAATATTTTGAAATATCTTCCGGTTTGGCTGCCTTCTGTAAGGGTACATTTCACGATATTTTCTGGATGCTGCTTGCCCAGAAAAACGTTCTTGTGCGTAAACGCATAACATGTCTCTCATTTCTTCGTTTAAAAAGTGATTATGTTTCGGCATTTTTATTTGTTAGGACAAGAATGAATCAGTTTACCTAACAATAAAATGTTTTAAGCTCTTCATTAAACGTCAAAGCTTTACTACACACGTTGTTACTGTCACTGTCAACATTCCATGGCATGCTTGTGTCTTAACAGATCAATGCTACGTGGACCACCGTGAAATGTAGTGTAGTGAATTAGTAAAATTCAAATATTTCGAAAATCGTTAATATTTTGAAGATCGAAGAAGTATAGTTTTTTTCTACAGAAATAATGGGACTATCCAAATTAAATAAGTAAGTTGCAAAATAACGAGCGATAAAAAATTTGTAGCTGATTTCATCTAATTCATATGGCGCATGTGGCGACAACTACGAGTTAACTCAAATCCTCTCACACATTCTTGTTTACCCTTACAAAAACTAGTTCATACCCAATTTTCAAGTCATTATGTAGAAAAGTAGCTGATCTATCAACAAAAATATATTTTTTTTTTCGCTGTACCTCAGTAAGGAGCAGACTAAGACCCATTATTGTTAATGAAAATATTATTATTTTGGCCTTCTGAACGTAGATTTACAATTTGGCCCATAACTTATGAATCACCCTGTATACATCAGCATCCTGAGTTATTGAGGGAAACTACATTGGTGATAGTAATAAAACTAATTGTATTCTACTAATTGACCAAAATAGACATTTCGTATTCTATTGAATTCTGTTGTGATCTATTTTTTTCGAAACAGGAATAAAAATGTTATATAATATGTTTGATCTTTAATTATGTATCCAAATGTTATTCTAAAATACTTTTTACAGTTTTCCTCCAGTTTGTAATAATCCAACATGCCTGTTTTTCCATTGGCTCTTCTTAATGATTCAAGTAAATTATAGCAAACATGTTTCATTTCATTGAATACAAAAACAAATCATTTAGGCAATCTGCTTGTAGTATTACAAATTTGAAGTACAAAGTAAGTAAGTGAGTAGGTAGTTTTTATATTTATCATAATACAGAAAGAAATGCTAATTAGGTAAACTATAAAAATGTTTATTATAGCAATAGAAAAACATATCTGCTTTTTCTATAAAAATATAAACGAAATAATTGTTACAAATTCAATGTATTTGTCTTCATATTTATTAAAATACATGGCAACTGAAGCTCATCTTCTAACCTGTTTGCAGTTACATCGGACCACATCATCTACTAGTCCATAATTCCTCCACATTTCTTCCGCTATATGGTCCACATGGTCACAGTGTTTGTTCCATTCCAAAGAACAAACTTCATCAAAGGCTGCTCTTTGAGAAACATTTTTCATTGTCACTTTATGTTTAATGCTACTCCATATTAGCTCAATTGGATTGAGGTCGCAGTGATATGGAGGCAACCGTACCACAGTATGTCCATGTTTTTTCAACAATTCATCCACATAGTACATTTTAGAATGGTTGGCTCGTTTTACAAGATGCAAAAGTTCTGCTTTAAGCAAATCATTTGTGGTTGAGATGCCATTAGCTTCAAGCCATTCTCTAATAATATGCTTCGAGTTGATTGGGTTGGTGGTTTATTAATTTGAACACTGTGGTAAGGGGCATTATAATCACGGAGCTGAGAATTAATGGATTTTATCATACATTTTGATTACATTGTGACAAAATTATTTATCATGTGATATGTATA
>CAJUYG010000699.1:120069-135107 GCA_910591675.1 Galerucella calmariensis | reverse complement strand
AACCGGGTTTGGGCCTGGGTTTTCTTGTTTTTTTTTAGTTTTCTATTCCTTATTTCCTAATATTTTTATACATAGTTACACTTTGATCAACCGGGTTTGGGCCTGGATTTTCTTGTTTTTTTTTAGTTTTCTATTTCTTATTTTCTGATATTTTAATACACAGTTACACTTTGATCAACCGGGTTTGGGCCTGTGTTTTCTTGTTTTTTTTTAGTTTTCTATTTCTTACTTTCTGATATTTTTATACATAGTTACGCTTTGATCAACCGGGTTTTGCCCTGGGTTTTCTTGTTTTTTTTTTAGTTTTCTATTTCTTATTTTCTGATATTTTTATACAAAATAATACAGTTAGAAGGATTAGTAGAGGTACCTAGCGTCGAATTTAAGGGTCTACAAGCAGGTACATAAAGTGAGAATAAGATTAAGTGAAATTTTAACGTCGAATTTATGCACGCCCATTTCCATAAGTTTCAACAGACGTACAGCTGTATCTAAGCCAGGAGATCAAGGATCTGGATGCACAACCATTCTGAAATTCACACCTACTTGACAAAACAAATAAAGGAACAATGGTCCCTATTGCTGACCAAGGGGATTAGGAAACACGTGGAGACTATATATACTGGCTGTACACAATTGTGGTTAAGCTTATGGTTTACTGTGAAGCCAGTCTGTTGGCCAAAAACAGATGAAATAAATGCAGAGCTGGAGCTATCAGGACTTCGGAGGCTTGACTGTCTGTGCACTCCGGGTGCGAGGAGAAGCACTCGGATTACGGTAATGGAAGTCATGCCATTCTCAATTTCCCGCCTCTTGTTTTGCAAGTTGAGGCGGAAGCGGGAATGACTGCATTCAGGTTGGAGTGCAGTGAAGGAACCAACACCCAGAATCATAGATTTATCACAAACTCGCTTCTTGAAATGAGGAGTGATAACATGTTGAAAGAAAACACAAAGCTTCTAAAATTGAAGCAGCTAGTATGAGAAATGATACAAAGATTCAAATGAATGGATGAATGTTGGCAACAATTAACGAACACCAACCATACCATATCCAGCTAAACTGTGAAACGGTGAAAATCTACGCTATCGACACATGTTTGCAAACGAATATTGAAAGTTGCGGTACCTATAAAGGCCTTAATATTGGTCGCGATTTTGTATTTGATTTTCAAAACAGTTATCTTGAATATCTTCATCTTGACATCATCACTATATACATTATTGCTTTTCCTGATATGGTAGTATGTTTATAAAAAAAAATGAAACGCATTCTGTAATTTACGTTGTTGCCGAATTTCTCCAACTTTCCCCAAACTTCCGAAGCGACCTAGACTATTATAACATCTTTAGTTGAGAAAAAGGAAACGCAACAGCGTCCTACGCGTTATGATTCAGCTTTCAGGTGTGATGGAGGCTCATTAATAAAAACACAGCCATGTTGATTAGGCTTTACTATAATAGGAAGAAGGTGCGCCATGCCACGCGGTACGAACGGAAGAAAAACAAGTGACCTAAAATTTATACTGTTTCGTATGCAGATTGTTTATGTTGAATGTCAGTTTGCGCAACGAAAATTTAAGAGGGAGATATGAAGAAACTATGAATGAACATTCAAATGTAGTACCTATAGATGCATGAATGGATTGTAGATTTTTAGCATAAAACGTGTTATTTTGGGGGATTATCGAGGAAAATTGGAATTCCAGTCGGTTTTTTGTGAAAAAATAGTTCTTAGGCAAACTAGATACATTGAAATGGTATTCTGCTAATTTTATGTGTCTCACTCAACGTTGGGGGCTGTTTTCTCGAAAACCACAGGCGTTTTGTGCCCTACCAGAATTAATTCCATAAAAAACACATTTAAAGATATAAATCTCTGTTTGTTTACCATTTTTAGGATATAAATCCTGCGATAAACATATCACTATTTTATTTCACAATTTTAAATTTGAAAAATAGTTATACATATTGTTGATTCCTTTAAACGCTTAGTCGGTGTATTAATCTATATAAAAGAAAAATAAGTTTTATTTATAGTACCAATCAAATTCATTAATGATATATATGTATATTCTTCTCTAATAGCTATACAAGTTAGTTAATGACCAATAGGAAGACCATAACTCTAGCCAGCGGCGTCGTTCTTTATTAAATATAAAATAATACAAGTGTATGAATGAAAATATATTTTAATTTATTGAAGTATGGTCTTTTGTACATTGGGTGAGAGTATCAAAGGAAAATTAGTAAAAAATAGTTGAATGAAAATATATTTTAATTTATTGTAGTATGGTCTTTTGTACATTGGGTGAGAGTATCAAAGGAAAATTAGTAACAAATAGTTAATAGATGGTAAAAGCCTACAAAAAGATATTTAATTTGGATTAATAAGAACAAAATATGCGAAGACATGGGGTATCAAAAATGTACTCAAAAGACCTTATAGGAAATTACAATCTTAAAATTGCAGTAATTCTGCTGTCTACCTAATAAATGAACTAGTCATGCCATTTTCTCTGTTATAAGTGAAGTATATATTTCTGATTATTTTTTTCACTTGTCAAAATCTGATATTTTGGTGGTTTTAACCAATAGCAATACATTATTCTAGCCAATCATTCGGTATTATACTGATAATTCTGCTTCCTCATCGATAATACCTTGTTTACATTCTACTTTGAATTTGTCATTATTGACAACTAAAAGTGCTTCGAAGTTTATTGAAAAATGAACACAAACCGATTCAGTGCCATCACCCAAGAGAATATTGAACATTTAATACACAATTTCAAATTGTTGAAAAAAAGGATCTTCCCAAATACAACTCGTTATTCAAATTTTATCACATAATTTTTTATTTTCATCACTCAAACTTGTTTATTTGAGGCAAAAATATTCGAACAAACCGAGTTTAGATAAAATCCCTCGTCCTAACGGACTCGTGATTTTATCAATCGGTTTGTTTTCATATTTTTGCCAAATAAACAAGTTTTCGTGGAAAAGAAAAAATTATCGATAAAATTTGAAGCTCTCGTGGTACCTTTGATAATTTTTTACTGAATATAGTTACCAATACAATTACTAAATTTCAAGTCATGTGTCAAATTTCATCCAATTACCGCTGTATTACAGCGATAATACCCTACATGTGGTGTTTTCAGTTTGGTGTTTATTTTTTATTAAAAATTAATTAAACGTCAAACTGACAACTGGATTAAAAATGTCGCGAAGATTTGGTTTTGCATCTAACGATCCAATTAATTTACCAATTGTACTTTTCACAACTGTAATTTTAAATAAAAATGAATAATATTTGATTAATACTAATAAAGTTTGTATTGAAAATTATTAAACGCCAGATTGACAATCAATTTTTTGATATCTACAAAGTGAAAAATCATCTTATCGAATACTCCTCGGGTCTTGATAAATACTCAAAATTTTGTCATAGAGAATCCTTATCAAGCAACATGCTTTCAGCATTCTCTATGACAAAATTATCTCGGTATTATCAAGACCCTAGGGGTATTACTACTGAAAATTTTTTGACAATTCCAAAAACCAATCAAATTTCCTCATTTTATATCATATGAACAATCTCAGCCAATCATGTCAACATTACACTGAAAACAGACCATGGGCAATTTTCACACGTTGCTATGGATACATATTGATTTATTTCGATTTTGAAGTTTCGAATATTTAATATTTCGAAATGTCACGATTTGGTTGTAATACTGAAACAAAAAATTTTCTATCCGAATAACCCTCGGACATTGATAAATGCTCAAAAATTTTATGACAACTTTCTCAAGCTTGTTGCTTGTAGGCAACAGACCTCCGCCTACGGCGTCGGTCTGTTTCCAAGCAACAAGCTTTCGAAATCTGTCATAAGATTTTTGAACAATTATCAATGTCCTTGGGTTATTACTACTGAAAATTAACCAGTAAGTACAGTAAGTACCCCAAGGCACAGTTTTTGGTTCATTTGATGTCACAGAATAACGAATAAATGATGTCAGATACTGTGTCACTTTTACAGACTGGTTACTTTGTACATTTGACAATGACATGAGAATGTAAACAGTTTCATTGTTACCTTGTGTTGCTACGAACATCACTGAAATTAAGCCACGTTTACATTACTTACTGACGCCTCTCGTCTGTTATGATCTTCACATTCTTCACAGCTACTACCACAATAATCGTCATGATGATCCTTATATTATAAATATCCATCATTCAATAATTTATATTTTCTATCAATTTTTCACTATCAAAAATCAAATTTTTCTCTTCAAATCTCTCCATTTCAGGCCTGTTGAAAATTCTACTATTTTCTTTACATTTATTTCCGCAAATTATCAACATTAATAATATATTTCAGTTTTACGAACCTCTCTATAAAAATGAGACAGGAATGGCACTGATTCTAAAAGGTTTCCGATTGCTTTAAGATTAAAAATAATTCTCTAAATTTATTAAAGTTACATTTGTGTCTAACGTGAAAATAATGTTGGTTATCAGTGCGTAAACTAAATAGTTAATATATATCGATGCAGACTAAATGGACCATGTTAAATGAGCTTGAGAACTTTTTTTTACAATCCAAAAGGTATTTAGTATCGTTTATTTATTATTAGCTAAGTGCTTTATGATTATTGGGATAATAGACTGTTATTTGAGTTGTATAGCATTAATATTAGAAGAAGAAGGCGAGAAATATGATAAATGTTTGAATTAAAAAACCCCCGCGTATATATTAACAAAATAAATAAATTTTTATAAGCACGTCAATGGTATTTAAAAATTGAAATATTTAAGTTTATTATATTACCTTTGTTAAAATATTTCGACGCAGGGAATAAAATCGAACTCTGCTTATCAGTTTACTTTTTTTTTAGGACAAAAAACGTTCAACTACTGTGATGAGTAACAAACATAACAGTGGAATTTATTTCTAATAAGAATTTTACGGTCGTCGTGTTGGTTGAATATCGGGATTGTTTTTCAAAGAAAGTACTTTTATTTCCTATAAACAATTTTAATTTCGTGATTATCGTGAGCTGCAGTGAAAAGTGTAATCATTTTATGAACATTTTGATGGAAATCATGGTAAAATTTCTGCATGAAGAATACCTTTCGTCGGTGTTTGCTGGGTAAGTTTTTAAAATTATTAAAATTTCTTTGTTATCGATATAATATAACGAAAATTAGATACTATGTAAAAATCTAAACTTTCTTTTTATAACGCCTCTATAATAGACCAGCGTTTGAAAGTTATTTTGGTTTAATGTCATTGGGGAGGAATATTGTGGCAGTTTTTCTTTACAGCAAATTGGTATAGACGTGTTCTGATATCTCTAGGAGTTAAGCTAAGGTATAAATCTGCACTTCTACGTATACAGGGTGTTTCATTGGGAAATGAAACCAAATATAAGTTGATGACCAATGGAACATAATTAAATTGCTCAATTTCGCTGATGAAATTATGATTTTGAATGACGTAAAAAAAGTTAAAGTGAATAATGCAGGTTCTTGCCTAACTAACCAATAAATTTGTTACCTTATTGATGTAAAGAAAAAAGTTATTTTTTTAGCAAAACTAGAAAAAAAAAGAGAAAGCAATTTTAGGGCGCCACTAATTTTCTTTCCTAAAAGAAAATTAGAAAGAAAATCAAATCTAAAGGTCAGCTAACTTTTAATCTGTTTAAAAAAAGAAAGAACTTAAAGTTTCTGTATAATAAATAAAACTAAAATACGTGAAAAAAATGTATATACCTAATTAAAGTATTGAAATTACAAAAAAGTGGGTTAGTAGCAAATAAAAAAATATAAAATACTTAACACCCTAAAACAAATGTTTATGAAGATGAAGTCCAGTTGATGTGGTTCTATGGAATGTCTACAGGAAACTGTATCCAGGTTACTTTACGATTCCAGAAAAACTTGTATCGAAGGAAATGTACAAGGGAAACTATACTCATAAAACTTGTTATTCCAGGAAACTTTTTATCGAAATAGGAACTGCTTGTCACACAGGAACTTGTTTGTCACACAGGAACTATAATAGGTACTACTGTGTTCCAGGAAACTGTGTCCATGAAACTTTGTCCAGGAAACTGTGTCGAGGAAACTGTGCCCAGGAAACTGTGTCCAGGAAACTGTTAAAATTGTTGAAATAATTACTTGGATTACTGCACAGTTCCAACTTGCTATGTCAACAGACGATGAGAGAAGACCTGCCGGTACCTTTCTCATCCTTATTTAAAGACCATTCGAAATTTTAAATTTCGCGGTAAAATACCTCTAGAATATTGATTTTTGGTCTACTAGTTTATTCCACCACAAATCATAAAAGTGAAATAATTTATTAAATATTTGAATGAAATATTTTTAGGTAATATATATACATATATATATATATATATATATATATATATATATATATATATATATATATATATATATATATACTATTCCACCAAAAATCGAAATTGTGAAGAAATTGCACATTTTTAATATCTGAAATGTTAACCAACAAAGTTAACGTTTCAGAAAGGGTCCAACTTTAACTGTAGATTGGGAACACTTTGGTGCTTCCAAAAACCTATATTTAGTGTTTCTTCTGAACTTTATAACCAAGATACAGTATATTTTATAAATGTATCTTATCTCTTTCGAACCTCGTAGCTTCCGAGTTACCCTGTATATTATTTTGAAATTTGGTTCACGTAATAACCATTTCCTAGAAACTCCATCAAAAGCATCTCCAAAAAGATAATGCAGGTCCGGTTCAACAAAAAATTTCAAAACTCGTCTTTCCTAAAAACAACATCCTGTATATAGATTTTTTTTTAAATTGCTTTTTATAATTTGGAAGAGTATGAAAAATCGCATCTATATATATTCCCTTTTTATTTTTCCGCAGACAATTTTACTACCAAAAATTTACCGTCAAAGTAATAATTTATGCACTTTTTGGGGGTTAACAATGGTATCGGAGAGGTTTTTTTTTATTTTTTAGCTTTGAAATGAAATCTATTTAATGCATCTAAAGAAATATCCTAGAAATTCAATTGAGTTTGTATGTTTCCGAGTACAGACCACTGAAAAATGTGATTACAGGGCCGTACTTAGGACATACTCATCAATATGTCTCGAATATTTCGAACACCCTGTATAAGGATATGTATCTGGAAACTATGCACTTCTACATTCGGAATAACAAGAGTTAAATACGAGAAATAAATTTATACTTCAAAAAACGGAGAGATTTTTGTTAATTTTATTAATTGACCTGAAAAGAAAACAAGAAATTCTAACAATATTGTCCAAACGGAGCAAGTCTATCCTACAAAAATTGCGATATAAATTTATTTCTCGTATTTTACTCGTGTTATTCTAAATGTAGAAGTACATAGTTTCCAGATATATATCCTTATACAGGGTGTTCGAAATATTTGAAACATATTGAATGACTATTTCTAAGTACGGCACAGTAATCACATTTTTTTGTGATCTGTACTTGTAAACATACAAACTCAATTAAATTTCTAGGATGCTTCTCTAGATGCATTAAATAGATTTAATTTCAAACTAAAAAATGAAAAAACTTCTCCGATACCATTGTTAACCCCCAAAAAGTGCATAAATTATTACTTTGACGGTAAATTTTCGGTAGTAAAATTGTCTGTGGAAAAATAAAAAGGGAATATATAGATTCGATTTTTCATACACTTCCAAATTATAAAGAGCAATTTAAAAAAAATCTATATACAGGGTGTTGTTTTTAGGAATGACGAGTTTTGAAATTTTTTATCAAGCCGGACCTGCATTATCTTTTTGGGGATGCTCTTGATGGAGTTTCTAGGTAATGTTTATTACGTGTACCAAATTTCAAAACAATCTACAGGGTAACTCGGTTCGAAAGAAATAGGATACATTTCTAAAACACCCTGTATCTCGGCTATAAAGTGCAGAAGAAACATTAAATATAGGTTTTTGGAAGCACCAAAGTGATCCCAATTAAAGTTAAAGTTAGGCCCTTTTCCAAATGAAGCACCCTGTATATTCGCAAAATTCTCCATTTAACACCTTGTGGTGTAGACCATAGATAACATAACACTGAGTGTAGACTCTGGTATAGACGACAACCCATAACCCTTTTTTTGACATTTTTTAAAAATTTCTGCAAAGTAACATGGCAAATATTTAATGATCTAGCACAGCGCGCTGTAATACTTCACTTAGCCAGGGGCCCCTTTTTTCTTTGGCATATATTTATCATCCACACTGTATCTACTGAAAGATATTTTAATAGACATTCAAGTCTCGAACCAACAAAAATATGAATGAATTTATCTTGAAAAAATCACTTAAAAAAACTTCTCTAGCGTGTGCCCAGTAACGCTGTATATTACAAAGATAAGTGTAAAAAACAAACTATTCCGGTTTAGGCTTGGTTTAACAGCAATATTAACTTGGCAAAACCACCAATGATTATCAAGGTTAACCAGAGGCGTATGAAGAACAACATTAGAATAAATAGAGTCCTAATTCTTTTCATTTAAACAATATTTTCTGGTATTATTAATCGTCTATGTCAGGGATTTCCCAAACTATTCTGGATCATAGACCCCTTTTCCAAATTTAACGGATTCCTCAGACCCCCAAAGACAAATTACTTTTAAAAACTCTATCTCTAGATTTTTCAGGAGAAAGTAGCTCGAGTGGTTTTATAAGGATTAGGTCGAGTTACAAGTGAAAAATTATACCATCATTTTAGATTGCTCGAGTGGTTCTTTGTTCTTGAAAAAATCTACTTGGCATAAAGTTACCCCGTTGCGTTGGTAGAATTCTTTTGTAAAAGCTATCCGGTGAATTTTCATCATAGTGTTCCACAATCTTGCTGATCACTTCAGTTGTCAGCGAAAATGTATTTTTAAGCAGAGTGGGTATCGAAAAGTTTTTCTCTATTTGTTAATTTTTTTTCTGTATTTTTGAATGTACGGAAATAAATATTAAAATTTTGCTGGCGCGACTCTGGTGCTACATTGTCGAATTGCAGTTAGCTTTTATCATGAAAAATTATAATAAAAAAGAATGAAAAATGTCTTAGGATGAATAATGTTTCCGCCGTAACAGGACAGTTATGAAACACCAAGTCTAGATTCACGATGAGATCACAAAAAAAGCAGTGTTGTAAATAAACATAGATATTTATATTTCTTGTTAAATTAGAAAAACGTTTATAATATTTTGTTGAAAAAATTTGTTACTGTAGAAAAAATAGAATACTTATTATGGGTTTCTTTTTAAGGAATTCCCTACAAACAGCTAACATCATTCTAATAGCTACTGCGTGACCCTTTTTCTAAAGATTAAACCAATGCGGTGCATTTCAAAGATTCCAATTAGTACCAAATAAATGAATGACATTAAAAAAACTAAAAGGTTTGAAAAGCGGTACCCGCCGCAAAACCAAAAATTTAATTTTAATGGAGTAGAATTAGAATGTTCGTGATTCTTGGAATTCCTATTGGTTATTTATCAAGTTGGAAGTAAGTTTCACAGTAGTACAAAAAGTAGTGTTAGATTTTCGTAACAAATGGGATTCTGTATCTCATACAAATCTAATTTATCACTTGTACAGTCTATATCTTTTAATTGACACCATTAAATTTACGTTTGCAGAAGTTTACAGATTAAATTCATTATTTATAAATACAATATTCGGAGCTAGAGGAATAAAGGGGGGATATCCTGAATTTCACATAAAGTACATACAGTAAATTAAAATGTGTGAAATATATACCTTCATCCTACCCAAAAATCTCTCTCGGCCAAAAAACAAAACAAAAATAGAAAATCCCGATAATTGTCAAAGAGTACCCCATTAATATAGTCGAATTTGTCCCTTCCTGGATCGTGAAAGTGAGTAGATGCTTTCTACATAAAACATTAATATGGTTCCATTCTATACTGGTTTCAATTTTTATTTTTTATTTTTTTAGGTTAGTTTCTGCGATTAGGAATTCTTTAAAAAATTCACAGAAAAACTAAAGCAGTCACAAAATATAATGCAACAAACCAGGTATCGATATCTTTTTTTTTTATCAAAAGGAAAATGAAAACCCCGTTTTTCGAACTAAACTGGCTTGAGAAAGGTCTAGGAAGGTCCGGTCGACTTCAAACTTAATATTTTTTTCATGTAGAAAGACTCTACTTACTTACTTTCACGATCCAGGAAGGGTGCAGATCTTAATGGGGAGTACCCTTTAAACTATTAGGCTAGAATTCCCATTTTTTAAATGAAAGTGTGGGTTTCTGATTCTGTATTTAAGAACGTTATCGTTTTTAAGCTGACATGTTGTTAAATATCCTACATTATGGTTGACCAAATAGTTCCACAAAATTCAAATATTCGTAATCATTGAATCATTTACGTGACGTGAGTCCAAGTCAAAAAAAAAAATAAAATTGAATCATTTACATAAGTTCGCTTCAGTACCTATTTCTTCCTCTATTTTGTAGAATAACTGGTAGAGGTGAGTGGGCACCTTCCCCATTCAATAAAACTGTTATAACGTTGTGTTTTCGATGTTTATTGAAGCAAATGATATTTTATTTTAATAAAAACATTAAATTATGAGTAATTTGATACATTAAAATATATCAGATGATATGAATTACTAATGAAAAAAATTAAAACTCTAATAGTTCTTTTAATGTTAAACGTTATATGCGCATATAAAATCTATACAAATAAATGTATTCACTTCAACCGATTGGTTTCTGCATAATATTATTCAAATTATCAAATGATAAATATTCTATTGGCGTGAGTTGGTAAAAGTAACACGAAATTTGTAATAAAACAAAATAAGGTCACGTGTGGGTTTTATGAATGAAAAGAAAGAGATTTGGTGGGGTTGAGATAACAGGGAGTGGCGCAAAACCCATACTGTCGTGTATGTTATATGGTATTGTAATTGTAAAAAGTTAACAATGAACCAGAGTCGACTCGTTAATGGTAAGGACATCCTTTTCTTTTTCCATATTTAAACTTTGAAAACATTTCATATGGGTAGGTACATATTTAAGTTTCCTTGAAAAAAACCACAAATATTAGCGACCATCTGAAATCAAACAAGGCTTTTATTAAAGTAAATCTAAATCCTACCAAAATCTATAGAAATCGTTCGATCCGTTTCCGGAGATATTTGAAGCATTCCATACTTAAAACTCACTCTGTACATTATAAAAAATAAAACATTTTTTTTGTTTTAAATAAAATCTACGCATTTTTTTCTTGTTTAACCATCATGAGGACATCGTAGTAGGCGGTATATACATTGGCGCCAACCGATTCTGATGTAACTTTCAACGACGACGAAGAAGAAGTAGAAACAACCGAAGAACTGAAAATAAGAATGGCTATACATCACATGGAGCACGCGTTCCGCTTCTCTCTAGCGGTCAACAGCTTCATTTTTCGGAGTCTCGGAGCGCCAGATACATCCTCTAACCTGGTCAGAGTCTACCTTTACATATGGAAAGCGTCTTATCTCGAAATATATAGGGTGATATCAAAATGTTATTTCATAAAAGTGTTTTATATAAAAACAGTTAATAAAAAATCGGTAGAAGATATGACTCACGGTGAATGGATGGATAAAAAATACGTGCATATAACTGGTATGATGCATTCAAAAGTGATTCAGATGTGGCGGATGATTTGCCACTCTCCGACATCGCTAAAATGAAGAAAATCTTAACTGAAAATTGTCGTGTAACTGAGAAAAGTGTGAAATAAGACTGGTATCGTTTTCCAGCTGAGCCAAAATCGAAAAAACTATGTCAAAGTAGATTATTATATATTATAAACCACCGTAATCCACTGATATGGTGCCCTTCCACTTAAAACCACTGGGAATTGGGCATCGAATTGCCTTCCAAATGATCTGTATCTGTAGAGTAGGGAGGGTGAGTGTACACTCACAGCATTTAGGCCACATGTGACCCATTGTACATCCTCCCGAGGAGTTGCCCTCCTAGGTCATCGTCCATCCTGTCCTTCCCAGGAAGGTGGACAGGTCACTAGGGGCCATCTCCTTTATATCGGCAGGTGTAGGCCAAGACTCACCGAACACACAATCTCTTATTGACGATAACATCGGACACTTGCCTAAGACATGTCTGACACTTTCATCTTCCTGTTCACACATCCTGCATAGAGGTGTGTCCACTAGCCCCATAGTTTGGAAGTGTTTTCTTAGTTGACAGTGGCCAGTCAGAATTCCTACTGTTAAACGTAGGTTTTTCCTGGTCATCGTCAAATATTTCTTCGGCGCCAGCTTCCCAGGGTCGCCCAAGGTGATCCTGGCAAGACTGCATCCTTTGATTCCATCCCATCTCTTAAGGGATTGAGCATGGGTGTAACGTTTGGCTAGTTCCGCAATAGACATGATGACAGTCACTAGATATATACGTCGTACTTTCGTATATATCTATGATCCGAACATCTGTTTTGAACTACATTGTGGAACCGCACACCATCGATACACATTAGGACTCATCTCTATGATAACTAATCGCACAAAATGATTCAAATTTTGTTTATGTATCAAAATAAACTTTTAGCCTGCAAGCTGTCAAGTGTTTTAAGTTTGACTTTTACACAGATCATGGATAACCTATCGACACAGATCACCTATAAATGGTATTTACGAATTGATGATGTCATAGACAGACGCCATTACTATTCTATCGTTTTGGCGCATAAGTTGAATTTTTCCTTAAAAAACTTTTCTTCTTACAGAAATAACATTTAATGTAGATTAAGTATATACGTGAAAACATCATGAAGCAGATTTTCAAAATCAGTCATCATGTCTATTGTCGAAGTCGTTAGGCCGTAGGTGTCATTGGGTCATAAAATTTCTAGTCCAGCCGCTTCCCTGGTAAAAGAATCGTCAATGCGATTACCTTTATTCCTGACGTGTCCTTTAACCCACCTCAGGATAATATTGTTATCTGCCGAGGCGTTAGCTAAATCTTGGTGGCACTGTAGTACTAGCCCCGATATAACACGTTGTCTATTCAAGGCTAATATGTCTTGTCTACTGTCAGTGCAGTTTGTTATGCTTTTGCCAGAAATTCCTTTTCTGGTTAGTTATTTTGTGGCAATTGAGATGCCAGCCCAGTTCTGTTTGAACAACGCTGGTATTGTTTCCCATTCCCCACCTAATCCTTAGGGTTTGTGCTCCCGAGTAAATTCCACATCCTGAGCCTTCCAAATGATAAAACGTTTGTCAAAATCCATAAAGCGGAATAAAAGTAATATTGGTTTTATTGATACTACTTTCTCACCCAACCCTAGATCCCAGTCCTTCTACAAGATAGAGGAGAAAATATTGTGGCCAACGTAAAATGATCTACTGATTACACCCTTTACATTTAACGTACCAAGTTTTCTGCTTTGATAAAAATTTATATTTTTCAACTCTTTGACCCTTCTTAATTATTTTGAATTAAATTGTATTACCCTGTAACTGAATCACGTCGTGATATAAGACTTAATCTGAAAATGTTTATTAAGCTGGATGGGTTTACAGATTCAATTATAATCATAAAAATAATATTAACTGTTTTTGGTGCCCGTTGTTTTCTATTTTATTGTTTTATATTCATCGAGCTCGTCACAGTCAAAAGTTTTTATTTAAAATATTTTACGGCCGATTTCATAATGAATAACTAAAGTACACTTTACCAAAGAAGATGTTGCCGTCGTTTGGTGCCATAATGAATATTAAAGTTTCGTAAAGTATCTTCTAAGTAATTTTCAAAGTGTTGGTTAACCTGGAATTAATGGATTTTGACATAAAATAAAAAGATCTGTCATATTTGGCTCGCTATTGAGGTTAAGTTTTGTTAAAAGTTGTGGCGTGTGTATTATCAAAGAATACACCAGCTCAACAAGAAGCGAAGCTTCCGATCATTTTTTTGTATGCGCATGTCTGAAAGTCGCCATTTTTATAATAAGATTCTTGTCATATTTGACTTTGTTTGTTGTCTGTCAACAGAGACAACTGTCAACCAGCTTGGTAAACAAAAGGAATTTTTCAATTTTTGTGTATTATTTTTACTTTGTCCCTTGTTTCGATAATTATTACTGAATTACTTGAAGCTATGGGAAGAATAACTTGTGCTGTTCGGGGATGTTACTCGGGAACAGGAGAAGGTACCTATATCTATGTTTGGATTCCCAAAAGACCCTGTTAGGTAAGTCTTTAAGTTTCTTTTGATAATTTAGGCATAAGTATAAAAAATACTCAAATAAATATTTGATTAGGTATTCTTTGACATTACATTGAATAGAATTTTCATGAAGTGAACAACTTTTGTGATAGGTTGTGTTGACTTATTCTACCTAACAATAAACATATAATATTAGCAAATAATACACCAGCAAATATATTATTTGTGTATTATTTGATATTAGCCTGAACTTATTATTGTCTTGAAATATTTTAGATCCCAGCTATGGTTACAGGCTTGTAATCGTGAAGATTTGTCTGGAAAGAGGACAGTTCAACTTCAAAAAAATTACAAGCTGTGTGAGCTTCATTTTGAAGACAAATTTATCACCAAGAGTGGAAGCTCTAGGAGATTGTTTGAGTTAGCTGTACTTATGAAATTCTTAGGACTAAAACGACATAGTCATGTGTTGACAAATGATCCCCCAAGAAAGATAACAACAATTAATAACATTATAATTGTAGATAACATACCTACCGTTACCTTCTTCATGTGGAACAGAACATTTCCCTAGCTGTCAAGCTTTGTCATTATTGGGTAAATATTTCAATTGTCCAAATACATCTGTATATGCAATGCATCAAAAAGTATAGTTTATTTACAAGTATGTATAAGTATACATAAAAAAACTACATATATTTTTCTTACAAAATCCACATCATTAAAAATAACATTATAATATTGCAGATAACATACCGTCACCTGAACCAGGAC